>JAACNH010001675.1:0-62069 GCA_019447015.1 Hymenochirus boettgeri | reverse complement strand
ATATCCATGTTAACATTTAACATGGTATTGTGTACTGATACTTGTCTCCATGTTTACTTATACAAATTTGTCTCGCATGTTTACATTATTATTTGTTCCATGTTAACATATAACATGGTATCTGTGTACATTATACACTGTGTCCCATGTTTTACATTTATATTGTATCCATGTTAACATTATAACAATGGTAATCTGTGCACATTATAACATTTGTTCCCGGGTTTACATTATTAATATTGTATCCATGTTAACAATTATAACATGGTATCTGTTACATTAAACACTGTGTCCATGTTCATTATTAATCTTGTATCCATTTTAACATTATACATGGTATCTCTGTGCACATTATAACATGGTACCATGTTTACATAGTTATATTGTATCCATTTAACATTAAACATGGTATCTGTGTAATTATAACACTGTTCCATGTTTACCTTATTATCATATTTGTATCTCCATGTTACCATTATAACATGGTATCTGTGCACATTATAACATTGCATCTGTGTTTTCAGTGTTTAAGGACAGGAAGAGCTATTGCTGTCATAGGGCTCCAGGTCAATTGCTTCTACGTCTCTTCGTTGATTCTCGCTTTTGTAGGTTGGAGAGTCTGGCTCTGTGGTTGCAGCAGTATTCTGAAGAAGTGTTCCTCCAACAATTCTTTGTACTCCTCTGTGGCAAAGTTCCGAATAATTGGGATAATGGCCACTTTCCGCTCCCTACTCATTTGAGGGTGAACTGCATCCATCCACTGAATTCATATTGCTCCATGGCAGACGGAGACCTGCAGTAATGCAATGTATGGACCCCAGCAAACCATGAAATTCAAGGAGACTAGGCAATGCAACGTGTGGTATCTGAGGGTCCTTTGGGTTCTCCAGTTCGGTGACCACGTCTCTCTGGACTGAGCGTTGGCAGCTTCTTAATATCCTTTATTGCCTTCTAGCAATAGTTTTAGTACCTTAATGGGTGATGAAAACAATTGCAAAATGGAAGGGAGACACACCATAAGGTCTCCAATTAAATGTAGGCATATGGGAAGATTATCTGTAGGAACATGTGGAATTTTCTCCCGCGTCATCCAGCCCATCATTGGCAGACAGCCAACACAAGTGGTAAGGTCCACATACGTCAAATAAGAAGGGAGAAAATTAACACAACGGGAATGCAATACGTTGCGATAGTGCAATGGATCAATGCACAGGTACTTCGCATAATGAACCATTAAAACGGTTGGTCAGAAATAAAGGAAGAAGAAGTTAGGTAAGATGTATGAAGCTTGACCCCCAGATATCCCAGCTCATGTCAAACCTCATACGAGGGATGCATGGTCAGTGCTACCCCGGTGATTAAGTCGGCAACAGAGCAAGCTACAGAAAAATCGTTGGCTGTGTTGTGTACTTCTTATTAACACAATCCCAACAATGATAAGATGTTGCGAGATGATGAAGGCAGAGAGAGGGTTGGAGAGAAAGAAAGATAAAGGTGTTTTTTCTGCTTCTCCCATTCATTTTCATTTGATGAATCCTCTGGCAGTTTCCATCTTCCAAGACCCCCCAGGGAAAAAAAAAAAATGTAGATGCTGACAATATGCAAAGTGGCAGTGAAACCATTGTCTTCACCAGGAAGTCCAAATCTGTATGGGCAAAAAGGAAAACGGATACATTGTCACCATTTTACAACTATTTAACATCCCAACCAACTGCCTGAGATGGGGAAATGTCAAAGGTGAATCTCTAGAAGTTTATGTCTTGAGATATGAAAATAGACGTGGAATCTTTGTCCTCAGTAGTGTATGTAAAGCCTTACCTCCATCACTCTTTATTAATTAGAGATGTCCGAACTTCGCAAAAACCATCGCTCGCGGATCCGCAAATTTTCGGAAAATTATAAAATTAATTCAAAAGTCCGCGAGTGGACCCATTAAATGAAAAAATCCTCGAAAATACGACGAACCCGTGGTTCGGGAGGCCGAAAATCCGGAAAATCCGCCGTTCGCGAACGTTATAATCCGCGCCGGATCCGGGTTCGGATCCAACGAACCGGCCATCCCTACTTATAATAATGTTTTGTGTTGCCGTTTTCCCTGCCAGGGAGGGAACTGACGACTATTATTAGACTTTATTTGAAAATTCCGTTCATAACAACTCTGGTTGGCCAATAAATATCACCGACAATAAATTTACTGAGATGTTTTTAGTGATGGGGCCACAAATCTATTTAATGGGTTTTCCTGTTCTCATTAAATTCTTTCATTTTTATTCAAACGCAATTTAATGGCAGAGCCCCGGATTAAACTGTCCTGGTGATTGGCTTAATCTAGGGTTCATGGCAGTGAGTCTGGTATGTTTCATTACTTAACATACAAGAAAAGATGCACAACATGTGTTTTCGATATTAATCATTCTATCGTAAAAACTATGCATTCGTGCCAAACACAAACATTTCCCATCTACTGGGACCCCGGTTTTGGGTGGTCAGGGATAGAGACTTTGCCCAGTTTGATTGGATCCGTGATAGAGACTGGGACCCAGTTTGATTGGTCCAGGATAGAGATTGGGCCTAGTTAGATTTGGTCAGGGAAGAGACTGGGACCCCAGTTTGAATTGTCAGGGTAGAGACTTGGTCCATTTTTGATTGTCCATGATGAGACTGGACCCAGTTTTGAATTGTTCAGGATAGCGACTTGGCCCAGTTTGATTGGTCAGGGATAGGAGACTTGGTCAGTTTTGATTGGTCAGGGAATGAGACTGGGACCCAGTTTGATTGGTCAGTGATATAGACTGGAGCCCAGTTTGATTGGTCAGGGATAGAGAATGGGCCAGTTTGATTGGTCAGTGATAGAGACTGGAGCCCCAGTTTTGATTGGTCCTGGATGAGACTGGTGCCGCGTTTGATTGGTCAGGATAGAGACTGGGCCCAGTTTGATTGGTCAGGGATAGAGACTGGTGACCCATTTGATTGTTCATGGATAAACGGGAAAAAAAAGGGGAAGAAGAGTTATCTTGAATTGCACTAACAACTGTAAATAAATACAAATAAATCCATCAGTTAATGTACTGTGTGTCCCGGTCTACTCAGCCAAGGGATAGCCAATAAAGGAAAATGTCATTCCTATAATAAGCATTTATCCTACATGGATTTCAACCATTTAAGAGATGTGACATCCCTGCCTGCTTATATATATTGGGTGGGAAGCCTGCCAAATTGTTTC
This sequence comes from Hymenochirus boettgeri, assembly GCA_019447015.1. Taxonomy (NCBI): domain Eukaryota; kingdom Metazoa; phylum Chordata; class Amphibia; order Anura; family Pipidae; genus Hymenochirus; species Hymenochirus boettgeri. The sequence goes on along the minus strand of JAACNH010001675.1, from coordinate 58,846 downwards.
CCAGGGACATAACCAATCCCACATGAACACACTGAAAACAGTCACCATCTGTCACCCTGGATAATATAGTTTATATATTGTATTATACATATATCTATATATATTATATATATATATATATATATATATACATGTTCCCAATCTGTGCATTGTCCTTGATTATACAACCAATGGAATCACATCTTTCATTCCTCTCATGTAACATATCTCTATGTGGAACGTTCGTACACATAGTGACTGGGTTGATCCTGGTGGCTGAATAGTGCTAGTGATAACATGGTGGGTGTAATAGTGACTGGTGATACATGGGTGGATGTATAGTGACTGTTGAGACATGGTTGGTGTAAGAGTGACTGGTGATACATGGGTGAATGTAATCGTGACTGTTGATCAGGTGGATTAAAGTGACTGTGATACATGGTGGGTGTATAGTGACTGGTTGATACATGGTGGGTGTAAAAATAGTGACTGGTGAACTGGTGAATTTAATAGTGACTGGTGATACCTGGTGGATGTAATAGTAACTGGTGAGACATGATGTATTAATAGTGACGGGTTGATACATGGTTATGTAATAGTGACTGGTGATACATGGTGGATTACTAGTGACTGGGTTAATCCTGGTGGGTATAATAGTGGACTAGTAATACAGGGTGATGTCATAGTGACTATGATAATGGTGAACGTAATAGTGATTGGTGGATACATGGTGGATGTAATAGTGACTAGTGCTACATGGTGGATTAATAGTGACTGGTGCTACATGGTGGATGTAATATGACTAGTGATACATGGTGGGTGTAATAGTGACTAGTGATACTTGTTGGGTGGTAATAGATGGACTAGTGATACCTGGTGAATGTAATAAGTGCGTGATCCATACATGGTGGAAGTAATAGTGACTGGTGATACTGGTGGATTGTAATAGTGACTGGTGATACAATGGTGAATGTAATGTGCCTGTTGATACTGGTGGATGTATAGTGACGGTGATACATGGTGGATGTTAAAAAATAGTGACTGGTTATACATGGTGGTATGTAATGGTGACCTGGTGATACATGGTGAAGTAATAGTGACTGGTGATACCTGGTGGATTGTAATGGTGACTGTGATTACCTGTTGGATGTAATAGTGACTGGTGATACATGGTGGGGTGTAATAGTGACTGGTGATACATGGTGGATGTATGGTGACTGGTGATACATGGTGAGTAATAGTGACTCGTGATCATGGTGGGTGTAATAGTGACTAGTGATTACATGGGTGATGTAATAGTGACTGGTGTACGGGTGGAAGTAATAGTTGACTGGTGATCATGGTGGATATAATGTGACTGGTGATACTGGTGGATGTAAATATGACAGTGATACATGGTGGATGTAATAGTGAGTAGTGATACATGGTGACTGTAATAATCGTGACTGGTGATACATGGTGGATGGTAATATGACTAGTGATACCATGGTGGGTGTAATAGTGACTAGTGAACATGGTGACTGTAAATAGTGACTGGTGATACAGGTGGATTTAATAGTGACTAGTGATACATGGTTGAATGTATAGTGACTGTTGATACTGGTGGATGTAATATTGCTGGTGATACAGGTGGATATAATAGTGACTAGTAATACATGGTGGAATGTAATCGTGGACGGTGATACATGGGTATAGTAATAGTGACTGTGATACATTGTTGATGTAATAGTGACTGGTGAACATGGTGGAAGTAATGTGACTGGTGATACATGGGGGTATAATAGTGACTAGTAAATACATGGTGGGTGTAATAGTTGGGCACTTATGATACTGGTGAACGTACGTCGTGACTTGGTGATACCTGGTGGATGTAATAGTGACTATTGGATACATGGTGGATGTAATGGTGACTGATGAACATGGGGATGTAATGGTACTGGTGATACAGGTGGATGTAATAGTGACTGGTGATACTGGTGTATTGTAATGTGACTAGTGATACATGGTGGATTATAGGACTGGTGATACATGGCGATGTAATTGACTGGTTATACATGGTGGATGTAAAGTACTGGTGATACATGGTGGATGTAATAGTGCCCTGTGATACATGGTGTTTTGTACTGTTACTGTGACTACATGGTAGATGTAATGTGACTGTTGATACATGGTTGGGTGTAATGCTGGTGATACTTTGGGTGTAATAGTGACTGGTGATACATGGTGGGTGTAATCGGACTGGTGATACATGATGGATTTAATAGTGATATTGACATGGTGGATGTAATGGTGACTGATGATACATGGTGGATTAATGGTGACTGGTGATACAATGGTGGATGTAATAGTGAATGGTGATACAGATGGATGTTAATGGTTACTGATGATACATGTGGATGTACTGGGTGACTGTGATACATGGTGGATGTAATAGTGAATGTGATACATGATGGTATTAAGAGTGACTGGTGATACATGGTGGATGTAATGGTGACTGGTTTGGGGGGGGGGGGAAAAATACATGGTGGATGTAATAGGACTGTGATACATGGTGGATGTTAATATGACTGGTGATACCTGGTGGTGTAATAGTTACTGTGATACATGGGTGGGTGTAATGTGACTGGTGAATACAATGGTGGATGTATAGTTCCTGGTGATAACATGGTGGTATGTAATAGTGACTTGGTGATAATGGTGATGTACTAGTGTGACTGGTGATACAATGGTTGGGATGTAATAGTGAATGGTGATACATGGTGGATGTAATATTGACTGGTGATACATGAGGGATGTAAATTTGACTGGTGATACATGGGTGGATTTAATAGTGACTGGTGATACATGGTGGATGTAATAGTGACTGGTGATACATGGTGGGTGTAATATGACTGGTGATACATGTAGATGTACTAGTGACTGGTGAACATGGTTGGGTAATAGTGACTGGTTATACATGGTGGGTGTAATAGTGACTGGTGATTACATGATGATGTAATATTGACTAGTGATCATGGTGGATGTAATGGTGACTGCTGATACAATGGTGGATGTAATGGTGACTGATGATACATGGTGGATGTAATGTGACTGGTGATACAATGGGGGATTTACTCGTGGAATGGTTGATACATGATGGATGTAATATGCTGGTGATCATGGTGGATGTAATAGTGTAATGTGATACATGGTGGATGTAATAGGACTGGTTGATACTAGTGGATGTAATCGTGACTGTGCATACATGGGGATGTATGTGACGGGTGATACTGGTGTATGTACTAGTGAACTGGTGATACATGGTGGAATTTAATAGTTACTGGTGATACAGGGTGATGTAATAGTGACTGGTGATACGTGGTGGGATGTAATAGTGACTGGTGATACAGGTGGATTGTAATAGTGCCTGGTGATCATGGTGGATGTATAGTGACTGGTGATACAATGGGCGGATGTAATAGTGACTGTTGATTCATGGTGGGGGTGTAATAGTGACTCGTGATACTGGTGGTGTAATGGTGACTGGTGATACTGGTGGATGAATAGTGGACTAGTGACACATTGTGGTGTAATGGTGACTGGTGATACATTGGTGGATGTAATATGAACTTGTTGATTCAGGGTGTAATTTGACTATGATACATGGGGATGGATGGTGGACTGGTTGATTACAATGGTGGATGTAATAGTGACTAGTGATACAGGAGGATGTCATGGGTGACTGTGAATACATGGTGGATGTATAGTGACTAGTGATACATGGTGGATGTAATGGGTGAATGGTGATATAACCTTATTTTATTTGACACAGGAGATAGCATCCGGTTATTTTAAAGGGGAACTATAGTGAAGTATTTTGTTTCAAAAACGTTAAAATTAAAATCACCGGGCAGGGAGGTAGGACTGGTTCTTGTCTACCTCCCCATATCATTTTTGTTAGGAGGGAAGGGGAGGTGGGAAGAATCATCCTACCTCTCCCCAGGTACTTTCCACTTATGTGTTTGCCAGTATAGTTGTCTGTTAACTGTCAGTAATGGAATTCAAGCATGGGGAATTCGGGAAAGTGGTGCTCTGGCTTCTGGGGCGTTTGATACTATAAACGGTGCTGTGCTAATTAGGCTATACATACTGACTGTACTATATTATATACTATACTGTACTGTACTATACTATACTATACGATACTATATACTATACTGTACTATACTATAACTATACAATCTTTTTTACTAACTACGCTAACTTCACTGTATTATATATATTAAATTATACTGTGCTGTACTGTATTATCTATACTCTACTATATTATACTATACTGTACTGTACTATATTACTATACTGTAACTATATATACTGATACTGTAGTGTACTATATTATACTAACTGTACTATATATACTATACTTGTACTATATGATCCTATACTGTACTATAATTATACTATAACTGTAGTTGTACTATATTATACTAATACTGTACTGTACTATATTATACTATCCTGTAGTGTTACTATATTATACTATACCTGGTACTATACTAAACTATACTGGTAACTATATCTATACTATACTATCTTTATACTATACTGTCTATATATACTACTGTACTGTACTATACTATATTTAATCTATACTATACTATCTTTTTATTTCAATTAGTCAACTGGACTTGAAATGTAGTTTTGAAGACGTTTCGATAGTCATCCGACTGGCTTTCTCAATTCAGAATGAAACTTGTACAAGAATCTGTGGCAATTCAGGTCCCTGGCAACTCCCAATTAGCATCTCACAGCCAGGTGTTAAGGGGGTGATTATATAGTGGATGGCTAGATGTGTTATAAGGAACGCCCAGAGTAGGTGTTAAAAAGCATTGTAGCATGGCAACCAGTTGTGTCGAACCGCCCCCACCTCTATTTAGGCTTGGTTTTCTTTTATTTCACCTAAATGATGGCCTCCTTAACACCTCTCTTGAACAGTCCCGTTCCTTCGCAGTAGTTAACAACTTACAATCTTCAAAGGTATGTCCCTTTTTACCTTAAGATGCAGATACCGGCGAGTCCTTGACCCGAGAATTGGCTCTTCTGTGCTGGTCCCATACTGTATGCAGTTTGCTGTTTGGTCTCCCCCCACAATACCCAATCAGAGCATTCTCACTGCACGCCACCGCATATATAATGTCGCTTTTTCTTGTGTTTTGGTTTGGGTCTTTCGGATGTACCAAATGCTGCCTTCAGCGTGGTTGTTTCGGATTTAAAGCAAGACAGGTATACAATGTTTTTTTTGAAATTCTTCTTATTTCTCAGATACCCCTGCTACAATGGATGACCATGTTTTCTTCTCCTGTCTTGGGCCGAGAACATCCCCACTAACACAGCGCTGAGAACATCCCCACTAACACAGAGTGAGAACACATCCCCTCTAACACAGAAGCGATAACATCCCCACTAGCATAATGTAAACATGGATACAATATAATAATGTAAACATGGATACAATGTTATAATGTAAACAAATACCATGTTATAATGTAAACACAGATACAACGTCATAATGTAAACACAGATACAATGTTATAATGTACACAGATACCATGTTATAATGTAAACACAGATACAATGTAATAATGTTAACATGGATACAATATAATAATGTAAACATGTATACAATATAATAATGTAAACATGGATACAATGTTATAATGTAAACACAGATACAACATAGTGATGTAAACACAGATACAATGTTATAATGCAAACAAATTCCATGTTATAATGTAAACACAGATACAATGTAATACTGTAAACACAGATACAATGTTATAATGTAAACACGGATAACATATTATAATGTAAACACGGATACCATGTTATAATGTAAACACAGATACAATGTTATAATGTAAACACGGATACCATGTTATAATGTAAACACAAATGCAATGCCATTTTCATAGACTATTGAGATTTCCATTTGGTTTACATGTATGTCCAATCTGACAGTTTGCCTATAAAGTTAACTCAGCTCTCAACAACTTCTCTGCTAATGGATTATCAGGATCAAAGGCAAATTTAACAACTAATATGTGAAGATTTGAGTGTAGAATTCTGCTTGTAGTGGAACCTGATTAAACATCTCACTATTGTGGGTGGACAATTTCCCCTTTAATCTTTACCCTTTTAAACATTTAAGGCCCATTTTCCAAACAGCCTGTGCCAGAATAACTATTCTAACTGGTGGGCGATGAGGCACCATATGGGAATCTAGACACAAATAGAAAGTCGGGTGATCTAATTCCCATGCAGTGGGATACGTTCCTGATAATGTGTCATAAATTCACCATGGGACCAGTGGGATTGAAATATTCACTCTTGTCGATCTCAGCTTGAAAACTAGGGGAGCTTCTGGAAGATGGGGCTGATGGAAAATTTTGTGTGGTCTCTCTCTCTCTCTCTCTCTCTATATATATATATATATATATATTATATATATATATATAATACATATATATATAATATAACCGATCGGTCTATTGAAAACATGGACTTCAATGGATGTGATTAATGTGATTGAATTTGCCAAATTGATCAGATGCTGTGTATGGTGCCCTAAGGCTACTTTAACACAGCAGATTAACGAATGTCCAACAACAACTGCATGTGTGTAGCGGGACACATCAGTGTTGTATGTTTATCCGGCAGAACAGATCCCAACAATGTTGATGGAAGCTGCAAAATACGTATGATTGTTGTTGTGGTGTGGGGTCTGTTCATTCATCATACATGGGCGATTCTTGCCCGGAACAATCATACATACGTAACAGGGGTATAAATCAGAGCGAAGGCTCATTTACATTTTCTTTAAATCAAGTATCGCTGCAGAGGAGGAATCGCAGCATAAAACAAATGTTATGTTTATTTTATCACATTTAGTTAGGGGTGGATTTGCCCCTTTTCTTAAGCAATGGGCTGGGCTAACATTCTTTCTCTCTCCCACTTTTATCAAATAAATACATTTGAGTTTATTGACACAATAAGGTGCAACTTCCCCTTTAATACAAACTACACAAACCTCTTACCTGGAAATGTGTTTTAACACCCACATGTATTTCTCATTGTTTCCCATATCACAACACAGGTAATAAGCAAAAGTAACTGTAAATACTGGAACACAGTCAATAAGACAAGCATTGGTGAGGAATCGGGGTCATTGATTATAATTATGATTCTCTTTACTTTCCCTTTAAACCTGCCTGTAGATATAAATCTTTCCCTCCCTGGGATAAAGCTTTTTCCTGGTTCTATTGGGGGAATTTTCTCTATCAGTTCTCCATCAGTGAGATGTTGTCATTAGCACAAACCCATCAGATGGTAATCGCTTTACAATGTTTGAGTGGTGAGGGTACAATGGACAGACCAGAGCTCTTCGCTCGTAAACTGCACGATGGGCAAACAGAACAACACCATTGTAACACTTGGCTTATTAATGTGTTTGCTAAGGGGCCTTAATGTCACATGGTAAACATTGATCTATAAGGTTTGATTGTGATAGTTCCGGCATGTATGGCACATGTCCATGAGACTTTACATGGCTGTTTATTTATGTCACATGGTAAACATTGATCTGTAAGGTTTGAGTGTGTGATATTCACTGCAGTAGGGACATGTCCATGAGACTTTACATGGCTGTTTATTAATGTCACATGGTAACATTGATCTGTAAGGTTTGATTGGATATTCCAGGCAGTATGAGACATGTCCATGGAGACTTTACATGCTGTTTATTAATGTTAACATGGTAAACATTGATCTGTCAGGTTTGATTGGATATTCCAGGCAGTATGGGCATGTCCATGAGACTTTACATGCATGTTTATTAATGTCACATGTAAACATTGATCTGTAAGGTTTGATTGGATATTCCAGAGCAGTATGGGACAGAGTCCATGAGACTTTACATGGCTGTTATTAATGTCACATGGTAAAATTGATCTGTAAGTGTTGATTGGATATTCCAGGCAGTATGGGAACAGTCCATGAGACTTTACATGGCTATTTATTAATGTCACATGGAAACATTGATCTGTAAGGTTTGATTGGATATTCCAGGCAGGAGGGACATGTCCATGAGACTTTACAGTGCTGTTTATTAATGTCACATGGTAAACATTGATCGTGTAGTTGATTGGATATTCCAGGCAGTATGGGAATTCAATGAGACTTTACATGGCTGTTTATTAAGACACATGGTAAACATTGATCTGTAGTGTTTGATTGGATATTCCAGGCATTATGGACATGTCAATGAGACTTTACTGGCTGTTTATTAATGACACATGTAAACATGATCTGTAAGGTTTGATTGGATATTCCAGGCAGTATGGGACATGTCCATGAGACTTACATGGCTGTTATTAATGACACTGGTAAACATTGATCTGTAAGGTTTTGATTGGATATTCCAGGCAGTATGGGACATGTCCATGAGAACTTTACATGTCTGTTTATATTATGACACATGGTAAACATTGATCTGTAAGGTTTGGATTGGGATATCCCAGGCAGTATGGGACATATCCATGAGACTTTAATGGCTGTTTATTAATGTCACATGGTAAACACATTGATCTGTAAGGTTTGATTGGATATTCCAGCAGTATGGACATGTTCCATGAGACTTTACATGGCTGTTTATTAATGTCACATGGTAAACATGATCTGTAAGGTTTGATGGATATTCCAGGCAGTATGGGACATGTCCATGAGACTTTTAATGGCTGTTTTATTAATGTCATGGTAAACTTGACTGTAAGGTTTGATTGGATATTCCAGGCAGTTGGGGACCATGTCATTGAGACTGTTACATGGCTGTTTATTAATGTCACTGTAAACATTGATCTGTAAGGTTTGATTGGAATATTCCAGGCAGTATGGGACAATCCATGAGACTTTCATGGCTGTTTATTACTGTCACATGGTAAAACATTGATCTGTAGGTTGATTGGATATCCAGGCAGTAGGGACATGTCCATGAGGACTTTACATGGCTGTTTATTAATGTCACATGGTAACATTGAACTGTAAGGTTTGATGGATATTTCCAGGCAGATGGGACATGTCCATGGACTTTACATGGCTGTTTATTAATGTCACATGGTAAACATTGATCTGTAAGGTTTGAGTTGGATATCTCAGCGTATGGGACATTGTCAATGGATAGATTACATGGCTGTTTATTAATGTCACATGGTAACATTGGATCTGTAAGGTTTGATTGGATATTCCAGGCGTAGTGGGACATATCCATGGAACTTTACATGGCTTGTTTAGTAAGTCACATGGTAAACATTGATCTGTAAGGTTTGATTGGATATTCAGGCAAGTATGGGAATGTCCATGAGACTTTACATGGCTGTTTATAATGTCACATGGTAAACATTGATCTGTAAGGTTTGATGGATATTCCAGGCAGTATGGGACATGTCATGAGACTTTACATGGCTGTTTAGTAATGTCACATGGTTAACATTGATCTGTAGGTTTGATTGGATATTCCAGGCAGTATGGGACATGTCCATGAACTTTACATGTGTTTATTAATGTCAAATGGTAAACATTGATCTGTAAGGTTTGATTGGATATTCCAGGCAGTTGGGACATGTCCATGAGACTTACATGCTGTTTATAATGTCACATGGTAAACGATTGATCTGTAAGGTTTGATTTGATATTCCAGGCAGTAATGGGACATGTCCATGAGCATTTACATGGCTGTTTATTTATGTCACATGGTAAACATTGATCTGTAAGGTTTGATTGGTATTCCAGGCAGTATGGGACATTGTCCATGAGACTTACATGGCTGTTTATTAATGTCACATGGTAAACATGATCTGTAGGTTTTGATTGGATATCCAGGCAGTATGGACATGTCCATGAGACTTTACATGGCTGTTTATTAATGTCACATGTGTAAACATTGATCTGTAAGGTTTGATTGGATATTCCAGGCAGTAGTGGACATGTCCATGAGACTTTACATGGCTATTTATAATGTCACATGGTAAAACATTTTCTGTAGGTTTGATTGATTTATTCCAGGCAGTAATGGGACATGTCCATGAGACTTTACATGGCTGTTATTAAGTCACATGGTAAACATTGATCTGTAAGGTTTTTGGATATTCCAGCAGTATGGGACATGTCCATGAGACTTACATGGCTTTTATTATGTCACAGGGAAACATTGATCTCTGAAGGTTTGATTGCATATTCCAGGCAGTATGGGACATGTCCATGAGATTTACATGGCTATTTATTTATGTCACATGGTAAACATATGATCTGTAAGTTTTGATGGATATTCCAGGCAGTAATGGGACATGTCCATGAGACTTTACATGGTTGTTTATAATGTCACATGGTAAACATTGATCTGTAAGGTTTGATTGGATATTCCAGGCAGTATGGGACATGCCATGAGACTTACATGGCTGTTTATTAATGTCACATGGAAAACTTGATCTGTAAGGTTTGATTGAATATTCCGGCAGTAGTGGGACTGTCCATGAGACTTTACATGGCTGTTTTATTAATGTCACATGGTAAACATTGATCTGTAAGGTTTGATGGATATTCGCAGCAGTATGGGACATAGTCCATGAGACTTTAACATGGCTGTTTATAATGTCACATGGTAACATTGATCTGTAAGGTTTGATTGGATATTCCAGGCAGTATGAAATGCCATGAGACTTTACATGTCTGTTGATGAATGTCACATGGTAAAATTGATCGTTAAGTTTGATTAAATATTCCAGCAGTATGGACATGTCCATGAGACTTTACATGGCTGTTTATTAATGTCACATGGTAAACATTGATCTGTAAGGTTTTGATTGGATATTCCAGGCAGTATGAGACAGTCCATGAGATACATGTCGTTTATTAATGTCACATGGTAAACATTGATCTGTAAGGTTTGATTGGATATTCCAGGCAGTATGGGACATGTCCATGAGACTTTACATGTTGTTTATTAATGCACATGGTAAACATTGATCTGTAAGGTTTGATGGATATTCCAGGCAGTATGGGACATGTCATGAGACTTTACATGGCGTTTATTAATGTCACATGGTAAACATGATCTGTAAGGTTTGATTGGAATTTAGGCAGTATGGGACATGTCCATGAGACTTACATGGCTGTTATTAATGTTCACATGGTAAACATTGATCTGGAGGTTTGATTGGATATCCAGGCAGTATGAGACATGTCCATGAGAATTACATGGCTGTTATTAATGTCACATGGTAACATTGATCTTTAAGGTTGATTGGAATTCCAGGCATATGGGACATGTCCATGAGACTTACATGGCTGTTTATTAATGTCACATGGTAAACATTGATCTGTAAGGTTTGATTGGATATTCCAGGCAGTATGGGACATGTCCATGAGACTTTACATGGCTGTTTATTAATGTCACATGGTAAACATTGATCTGTAGGTTTGATTGGAGATTCCAGGCGTATGTGACATGTCCATGAGACTTTACATGGCTGTTTATTTATGTACATGGTAAACATTGATCTGTAAGGTTTGATTGGATATTCCAGGCAGTATGTGGACATGTTCCATGAGAATTTACATGGCTGGTTATTTATGTCACATGGTAAACATTGATCTGTAAGGTTTGATGGATATTCCAGGCAGTATGTGACATGTCCATGAGACTTTACATGGCTGTTTATTTATGTCACATGGTAAACATTGATCTGTAAGGTTTGATGGATATCCAGGCAGTATGGGACATGTCCATGAGACTTTACAGGCTGTTTATTAATGTCACATGGTAAACATGATCTGTAAGGTTTGATTGGATATTCCAGGCAGTATGAGACTGTCCATGAGACTTTACATGTCTGTTTATTAATGTCACATGGTAAACATTGATCGTAAGGTTTGATTGGATATTCAGGCAGTATGGACATGCCATGAGACTTTACATGGCTGTTTATTAATGTCACACTGGTAAACATTGATCTGTAAGGTTTGATTGGTATTCCAGGCAGTATGAGACATGTCCATGAGACTTTACATGTCTGTTTATTAATTTCACATGGTAAACAATTGATCTGTAAGGTTTGATTGGATATTCAGGCAGTATGGGACATGTCCATGAGACTTTACCTTCTGTTATTAATGTCACATGGTAAACATTGATCTGGAAGGTTTGAGTTGGATATTCCAGGCAGTATGGGACAGTCCATGAGACTTTACATGGCTGTTTATTAATGTCACATGGTAAACATTGATCTGTAAGGTTTGATTGGATATTCCAGGCAGTATGTGACATGTCCATGAGACTTTACATGGCTGTTTATTAATGTCACATGGTAAACATTGATCTGTAAGGTTTGATTGGATATTCCAGGCAGTAGGGACATGTCCATGAGACTTTACAGTGGCTGTATTAATGTCACATGGTAAACATTGATCTGTAAGGGGTTGATTGGATATCCAGGCAGTATGGGACATGTCCATGAGACTTTACATGGTCTGTTATTTAATGTCACATGGTAAACATTGATCTGTAAGGTTTGATTGGATATTCAGGCAGTATGGGACATGTCCATGAGACTTACATGGCTGTGTTATTATGTCACATGGTAAACATTGATCTGTAAGGTTTGATTGGATATTCCAGGCAGTATGGGACATGTCCATGAGACTTTACATGGCTGTTTATTAATGTCACATGGTAAACATTGATCTGTAAGGTTTGATTGGATATTCCAGGCAGTATGGGACATGTCCATGAGACTTACATGGTGTTTAATTTATGTCACATGGTAAAATTGATCTGTTAAGGTTTGATTGGATATTCCAGGCAGTATGAGACATGTCCATGAGACTTTACATGGTGTTTATTAATGTCACATGGTAAACATTGATCTGTGGTTTGATTGGATATTCCAGGCAGTATGAGACATGTCCATGAGACTTACATGGCTGTTTATTAATGTCACATGGTAAAACATTGATCTGTAAGGTTTGATTGGATATTCCAGGCAGTTAGGGACATGTCCATGAGACTTACATGGCTGTTATTTATGTCACACAAGGTAAAACATTGATCTGTAAGGTTTGATTGGATATTCCAGGCAGTATGGGACATGTCCATGAGACTTTACATGGCTGTTTATTTATGTCACATGGTAAACATTGATCTGTAAGGTTTGATTGGATATTCCAGGCAGTATGGGACATGGCCATGAGACTTTACATGGCTGTTTATTAATGTCACATGGTAAACATTGATCTGTAAGGTGTTGATTGGATTTCCGGCAGTATGGGACATGTCCATGAGACTTTACATGGCTGTTTATTATGTCACATGGTAAACATTGATCTGTAAGGTTTGATTGGATATTCCAGGCAGTATGGGAACATGTCCATGAGACTTTACATGGCTGTGTATTAATGTCACATGGTAAACATGTTCTGTAAGGTTTGATTGGTATTCCAGGCAGTATATGGAGACATGTCCATGAGACTTTACATGTTGTTTATAATGTCACATGGTAAACATTGATTTGTAAGGTTTGATGGATATTCCCAGGCAGTATGGGACATGTCCATGAGACTTTACATGGCTGTTTATTTATGTCACATGAAACATTGATCTGTAAGGTTTGATTGGATATTCCAGGCAGTATGGGACATGTCCATGAGACTTTACATGGCTGTTTATTAATGTCACCATGGTAAACATTGATCTGTAGGTTGATTGGATATTCCAGGCAGTATGGGACATGTCCATGAGACTTTACATGTCTGTTTATTAATGTCACATGGTAAACATTGATCTGTAAGGTTGATTGGATATTCCAGGCAGTATGGGACATGTCCTGAGACTTTACATGGCTGTTTATTAATGTCACATGGTAAACATTGATCTGTAAGGTTTTGGGATATTCCAGGCAGTAGAGGACATGTCCATGAGACTTTACATGCTGTTTATTAATGTCACAGGTAAACATGATCGTAAGGTTTGATTGGATATTCCAGGCAGTAGGGACATGTCCAGAGACTTTACATGGCTGTTTTTTATGTCACATGGTTAAACATTGATCTGTAAGGTTTGATTGGATATTCAGGCAGTATGGGACAGGTCCATGAGACTTTACATGGCTGTTTATTAATGTCACATGGTAAACATTGTTCTGAAAGGTTTGATTGGATATTCCAGGCAGTATGGGACATGTCCATGAGACTTACATGGCTGTTTATTAATGTCACATGTGGTAAACATTGATCTGTAAGGTTTGATTGGATATTCCAGGCAGTATGGGACATGTCCATGAGACTTTACATGGCTGTTTATTAATGTCACATGGTAAACATTGATCTGTAAGGTTTGATTGGATATTCCAGGCAGTATGGGACATGTCCATGAGACTTACATGGCTGTTTATAAATGTCACATGGTAAACATTGATCTGTAAGGTTTGATTGGATATTCCAGAGCAGTATGGGACATGTCCATGAGACTTTACATGTCTGTTTATAATGTCACATGGTTAAACATTGATCTGTAAGGTTTGATTGTATTCCAGGCAGTATGAGGACATGTCCATGAGACTTTACATGTCTGTTATTAATGTCACATGGTAAAAAATGATCTGTAAGGTTTGATTGGATATTCCAGGCAGTATGGGACAGTCCATGAGACTTTACATGGCTGTTATTTATGTCACATGGTAAACATTGATCTGTAAGGTTTGATTGGATATTCCAGGCAGTATGTGACATGTCCATGAGACTTTACATGGCTTTATTTATGTCACATGGTAAAATTGATCTGTAAGGTTTGTTGGATATCCAGGCAGTATGGGACATGGTCCATGAGACTTTACATGGCTTATTTATTAGTCACAGGTAAACATTGATCTGTAAGGTTTGATTGGATATTCAGGCAGTATGGGACATGTCCATGAGACTTTACATGGCTGTTTATTAATGTCACATGGTAAACATTTGATGTAAGGTTTGATTGGATATTCCAGGCAGTATGGGACATGTCCATGAGACTTTACATGGCTGTTTATTTATGTCACATGGTAAACATTGATCTGTAAGGTTTGATTGGATATTCCAGGCAGTATGGGACATGTCCATGAGACTTTACATGGCTGTTTATTAATGTCACATGGTAAACATTGATCTGTAAGGTTGATGGATATTCCAGGCAGTATGGGACATGTCCATGAGACTTACATGCTGTTTATTAATGTCACTGGTAAAATTGATCTGTAGGTTGATGGATATTCCAGGCAGTATGGGACCTGTCCCTGAGACTTTACATGGCTGTTTATTAATGTCACATGGTAAACATTGATCTGTAAGGTTTGATTGGATATCCAGGCAGTATGGGAATGTCCATGAGACTTTACATGGCTGTTATTAATGTCACATGGTAAAATTGATCTGTAAGTTTGATGGATATTCAGGAGTATGGGACATGTCCATGAGACTTTACATGGCTATTTATTTATGTCACATGGTAAACATTGATCTGTAAGGTTGATTGGATATTCCAGGAGTATGGACATGTCATGAGACTTTACATGGCGTTTATTTATGTCACATGGTAAACATTGATCTGTAAGGTTTGATTGGATATTCCAGGCAGTAGGGACATGTCCATGAGACTTTACATGGCTGTTTATTAATTGCACATGGTAAAATTGATCTGTAAGTTTGATTGGATATTCCAGGCAGTATGGGACATGTCCATGAGACTTTACATGTCTGTATTAATGTCACATGGTAAACATTGATCTGTAAGGTTTGATTGGATATTCCAGGCAGTATGGGCATGTCCATGAGACTTTACATGGCTTTTATTAATGTCACATGGTTAACATTGATCTGTGTAAGGTTTGATTGGATATTCCAGGCAGTATGGGACTGTCCATGGACTTACATGGCTGTTTATTTATGTCACATGGTAAACATGATCTGTAAGGTTTGATTGGATTTCCAGGCAGTATGGGACATGTCCATGAGACTTTACATGGCTGTTTATTAATGTCACATGGTAAACATTGATCTGTAAGGTTTGATTGGATATTCCAGGCAGTATGGACATGTCCATGAGACTTTCATGGCTGTTTATTAATGTCACATGGTAAAACATTTGATCTGTAAGGTTTGATTGGTATTCCAGGCAAGTATGAGACATGTCATGAGACTTTACATGGCTGTTTATTAATGTCACATGGTAAACATTGATCTGTAAGGTTTGATTGGATATTCCAGGCAGTATGAGACATGTCCATGAGACTACATGGCTGTTTATTAATGTCACATGGTAAACATTGATCTGTAAGGTTGATTGGATATTCCAGGCAGTATGAGACATGTCCATGAGACTTTACATGGTGTTTATTTAATGTCACATGGTAAACATTGATCTTAAGGTTGATTGGATATTCCAGGCAGTATGGGACATGTCCATGAGACTTTACATGGGTGTTTATAATGTCACATGGTAAACATGTATCTGTAAGGTTTGATTGGATATTCAGGCAGGATGGGACATGTCCATGAGACTTTACATGGCTGTTATTAATGTCACATGGTAAACATTGATCTGTAAGGTTTGATTGGATATCCAGGCAGTATGGGACATGTCCATTAGACTTTACATGGCTGTTTATTAGTCACATGGTAAACATTGATCTGTAAGGTTTGATTGGGATTCCAGGCAGTATGGGACATGTCCATGAGACTTTACATGGCTGTTTATAATGTCACATGGTAAACTTGATCTGTAAGGTTTGATTGGATATTCCAGGCAGTAGGGACATGTCCATGAGACTTTACATGTCTGTTATTAATGTCACATGGTAAACATGATCTGTAAGGTTGATTGGAATTCCAGGCAGTATGGGACATGTCCATGAGACTTTACATGTCTGTTTATTAATGTCACATGGTAAACATTGATCTGTAAGGTTTGATTGGATATTCAGGCAGTATGGGACATGTCATGAGACTTTACATGGCTGTTTATTAAGTCACATGGTAAACATGATCTGTAAGGTTGATTGGTATTCCAGGCAGTATGGGACATGTCCATGAGACTTTACATGGCTGTTTATTAATGTCACACTGAGTATACAGGGGGATTATCCACGGAATCATGTTAGTATAGTATATTAGAGTGCAGAATAGTAAAGTACAGTATATTACAGTATAGTATAGTACAGTATAGTACAGTACAGTACAGTACAGTATAGTATGTAGTAAGTAAGTTTTAGTATAGTATAGTATAGTACAGTATAGTATAGTAATAGTACAGTATAGTACAGTATAGTATAGTACAGTACAGTATAGTACTAAGTCAGTATAGTATAGTACAGTTAGTATAGTATAGGACAGTATAGTACAAGTAAGTATAAGTAAGTACAGTATAGTACGTATAGTACAGTTACAGATAGTAAGTACAGATAGTATTAGTATAGTACATGTACAGTATGTATGTAAGTATCTATAGTACAGTAGTAAGTATAGTAGTCATAGTAGACAGTACAGATCAGTATAGTAACTAGTACAGTATAGTATAGTACAGTACAGTATAGTATAGTACAGTTATAGTATAGATAGTCTAGTATAGTATAGATAGTATAGTACAGTATAAGTACAGTATAGTATAGTTACAGTATAGGATAGTATAGTATAGGACAGTTATAGTATAGTATAGTATAGTACAGTATAGTACAGTATAGTATAGTACAGTACAGTACTAGTATAGTTACAGTACAGTATAGTATAATACAGTAATAGTACAGTATAGTACATTACAGTATAGTATAGTATAATATAGTATAGGATAGTATAGTACAGTATACGTATAGTACAGTTATAATACAGTACAGTATAGTACAGTATATATAGTTAGATTATAGTATGTACAGTAGTATAATAGTATAGTACAGTACAGTATAGTACAGATAGTATAGTACAGTACAGTTAGTACAGTATAGATAGTACAGTACAGTATAGTATTAGTTACAGTTCTAGTATAGTACGTATAGTAAGTACAAGTATAGTATATAAGTACAGTATAGTATACAGTACAGTATAGTATAATACAGATATAGTACAGTAGTATAGTCAGTACAGTATAGGAAATACAGTATAGTACAGTATAAATATAGTATTTATAGTATAGTACAGTACAGTATAGTAACAGTAAAGTATAGTACAGTATAGTTATAGTACGTACAGTATAGTATAGTACAGTACAGTATAGTACAGTACAGTATAGTACAGTATAGTATAGTACAGTATAGTATAATACAGTATAGTACAGTATAGTATAGTACAGTACAGTATAGTATAATACAGTATAGTACAGTATAATATAGTATATTATAGTATAGTACAGTACAGTATAGTACAGTACAGTATAGTATAGTATAGTACAGTAGTAGTACAGTATAGTACAGTACAGTATAGTACAGTATAGTTACAGTAGAGTATTAGTACAGTATAGTGATAGTACAGTACAGTATAGTACAGTTATAGTATAGTACAGTACAGTATAGTATAGTACAGTATAGTAGTAGTATAGTATAGTATAGAGTATAGTACAGATAGTAAGTACAGTATAGTATAGTACAGTATAGTAAAGTATAGTATAGTACAGATAGTATGTAGTACAGTACAGTATAGTACAGTACAGTATTAGTACAGGTTAGTATAGTATAGTACAGTATAGTACAGTATAGTACAGTACAGTATAGTATAGTACAGTACAGTATAGTACAGTATAGTATAGTATAGTACAGTATAGTATAGTATAGTATAGTACAGTACAGTATAGTATAGTACAGTATAGTATAGTACAGTATAGTACAGTATAGTATAGTACAGTATAGTATAGTACAGTACAGTATAGTACAGTACAGTATAGTACAGTATCTAGTATAGTATATTACAGTATAGTACAGTACAGTATGTATGTACAGTATAGTAAGTACAGTATAGATAGTATAGTATAGTACAGTTAGTATAATATGCAATCAGTACAGTATAGTATATTATAGTACAGTACAGCAGAGTATAGTATAGCGCCATAATAAGTTAGTATAGTACAGTATAGGATAGTATAATAAGTATAGTACAGTATATAGTAATATAGTTTAGTGACAGTACAGTATAAAGTTAAGTAAGTATAGTTAGTATAGTACAGTAAGTATAGTACAGTATTTATAGTATAGTAAGATATACAGTAGAGTATAGTACAGTTATAGTATAGACAGTAAGTAATAGTTTTTGTAAGTACAGTATAGTACAGTATAGTATAGTATAGTACAGTATAGTACAGTATAGTACAGTACAGTACAGTATAGTACAGTAACAGTATAGTATAGTACAGTAAAGATAGACAGATTGTATAGTATAGTACAGTATAGTATAGTATAGTACAGTACAGTATAGTATAGACAGTATAGTATAGTACAGTATAGTCAGTATAGTATAGTACAGTATAGCTTAGTACAGGACAGTATAGTATAGTACAGTATAGTATAGTATAGTATAGTACAGTATAGTATAATGCAATACAAGTACAGTATAGTATATTATAGTACAGTACAGCAGAGTATAGTATAGCGCCTATAATATAGTATAGTATAGTACAGTATAGTATAGTATATACAGTATAGTACAGTATAATATTAGTATATATGTATAGTACAGTACAGTATAGTTACAGTTATAGTTAGTTAGTAAGTTACGTATAGTATAGTACAGTAAGTATAGTACATTCTAGTACAGTAAATATAGTACAGTACAGTATAGTATAGTACAGTATAGTATAGTACAGTATAGTATGGTATAGTATAGTATAGTATAGTACAGTATAGTATAATGCAATACAGTACAGTATAGTATATTATAGTACAGTACAGCAGAGTATAGTATAGCGCCATATAATATAGTATAGTATAGTACAGTATAGTATAGTATAATACAGTATAGTACAGTATAATATAGTATATTATAGTATAGTACAGTACAGTATAGTACAGTATAGTATAGTATAGTATAGTACAGTATAGTATAATGCAATACAGTACAGTAAAGTATATTATAGTACAGTACAGCAGAGTATAGTATAGCGCCATATAATATAGTATAGTATAGTACAGTATAGTATAGTACAGTATGGTATAGTACAGTATAGTATAGTATAGTATAGTACAGTATAGTATAGTACAGTGCAGTATAGTACAGTATAGTACAGTACAGTACAGTAAAGTATATTATAGTACAGTACAGCAGAGTATAGTATAGCGCCATATAACATAGTACAGTATAGTACAGTATAGTATAATACAGTGTAGTACAGAATAATATAGTATATTATATAGTACAGTACAGCGAGTATAGTATAGCGACGTATATAGTATAGTATAGTATTATAGTATAGTACAGTACAGTAGAGTATAGTATAGTGCCGTATAGTATAGTATAGTACAGTATAGTAAGGTACAGTACAGTATAGTACAGTACAGTACAGTATAGTACTGTACAGAACAGTATAGTGTAGTATAGTACAGTATAGTACAGTATAGTATAATATATTACAGTACAGTATAGTATAGTAGAGTATAGTAAGGTACAGAATAGTATAGTATAATATAATACAGTATAGTACAGTACAGTATAGTATAATATAATACCGTATAGTATAGCACAGTATAGTGTAGTATAGTATAATATAATACAGTACAGTATAAAATAGTATAGTATAATATAGTACAGTACATTATAGAATAGTATAGTGCAGTATAGTATAGGATAGTGTGGTACAGTATAGTATAGTATAGTATAATGCAGTACAGTATAAAATAGCATCGTATAGTACTGTATTGTATAGTATAATTTAGTATAGTATAGTACACAGTAGTATAGTATAATAAAGTACATTATGGTATAGTACAGTACAGTATAGTATAGTACAGTATAATACAGTACAGTATAGTATAGTATAGTACAGTACAGTATAGTACAGCTATCTAACCTTTTTACATTTATTTTACTTCAATATGATTAAAAAAAAGGTTTAAAAAGGTTAGAAGTTAGGACCTTCCAGACTGGGGTTACCTTGACGTGTTTGGAAGGCTTTTCATTCATGTGATCACAGTAATGTATGCTATAACCCCTTTGTTTATAAAGTATGCCAGTGTGCAGATAATATGATATTGTATGGGGCCTAGGAATGTGCATTGATTATCTATTCTATCAGGGTTATTCAATAAAGTTCTTATCGTTTAAAATGGTGCTAATTTTGCCCCAACCAATCAGATGTTAGCTTTCAAATGTTAACTAAGATCTGATTGGTTGGGGCAAAATTAGCACCTTTTTAAACAATAAGAACTTTTATTGAATCTCCCTGTAAGTTTATAAAGTATGCCAGTGTGCAGATAATATGATATTGTATGGGGCCCAGGAATGTGCATTGATTATCTATTCTATGTTTATAAAGTATGCCAGTGTGCAGATAATATGATATTGTATGGGGCCCAGGAATGTGCATTAATTATCTTTTCTATGTTTATAATGTATGCCAGTGTGCAGATAATATGATATTGTATGGGGCCTAGGAATGTGCATTGATTATCTTTTCTATGTTTATAATGTATGCCAGTGTGCAGATAATATCATATTGTATGGGGCCTAGGGATGTGCATTGATTATCTTTTCTATGTTTGTATAAATGTTTGACCAGATCAGTAGCACTTCCTCTAAATGTAGTTGTAAATTAGCCTAATTGGAGTGCTTCCACAATCCTTGTATTGTATGTACATATAGAATAGTATAATTACTATTATACTGTACTATACTATACTATAGTATTAGTAATACAGTTCAGTATAAAATAGTATAGTATAGTACTGTATTGTATAGTATAATTTAGTATAGAATAGTGCACAGTAGTATAGTATAATAAAGTATAGTATAGTGTAGTACAGTACAGTATAGTACAGTAGAGTATATAGTGTAGTACAGTGGAGTATATTATATAATGTCCACTGAGTTACAGGGGGATTATCCACTGGAATCATTGTAGTACTATAATTAGAGTGCATAATAGAAACGTCAGTATAGTATCAGTATAGTATAGTACGTATAGTAAGCAGTACAGTACAGTACAGTATAGTTATTCTAGTATAGTAATAGTACAGTATAGTAATAGTACATAGTATACAGTATATACAGTATAGTACAGTATAGTATAGTAGTACAGTATAGATATATCAGTATAGTACAGTATCAGTATAGTAACAAGTATAGTAGTATAGTATAGTACAGTATATATACGTATATAAGTACAGTATATGTTATGGTACATAGATGTACAGTATAGTACGTAGTATAGTATATAGTATAGTACAGTATAGTAATAGTACAGTACAGTATAGTATAGTATAGTACAGTATATAAGTATATGTAAGTACAGTATAGTATAGTATCAGTAATAGTACATATAGTACAGTAACAGTATAGGTAAGTACGAGTCAGTCAGTACAGTATAGTAATAGTAATAGTACAGTATAGTATAGTATAGTCAGAATAGTTAGTACAGTATAGTAAGTCAGTATAGTATCGTATAGTACAGTACAGTGTTTTATATAACAGTATAGTATAGTATAGTAGTCGTATGATAGTATAGTATAGTACAGTATAGTATAGTACAGTACAGTATGTGTACAGTAGTAGTATAGTATAGATATAGTATCAGTATATGTATAGTACAGTATAGTACAGTATAGTCGTACTATACAGTATAGTACAGTATAGTATGTACA
This sequence comes from Hymenochirus boettgeri, assembly GCA_019447015.1. Taxonomy (NCBI): domain Eukaryota; kingdom Metazoa; phylum Chordata; class Amphibia; order Anura; family Pipidae; genus Hymenochirus; species Hymenochirus boettgeri. The sequence goes on along the minus strand of JAACNH010001675.1, from coordinate 35,978 downwards.
GTACAGTAATAGTACAAGTAGTATGTAAGTAATATAGTACAGTAATAGTATAGTACATTAAGTACAGTATAGTACAGTATAGTCCAGTATAGATTAGTACAGTATAGTATAGTCATAGTACAGTATAGTTAGTACAGTACAGTAATAGTACTCAGTACAGTATAGATGAACATATAGTAGTACAGTCTAGTATATACAGTTATCAGTATAATATAGTATAAGTATAGTACAGTATAGTAACAGTATATCACAGTACGTATAGTACAGTATAGTTACAGTACAGTACATTATAGTACTAGTATAGTTTTATAGTAATACATGTACAGTATGTAGTATAGTCAGTACAGTACAGTATAGTACAGTATATTAAAGCGTACGTATAGTTAGTACGTATATTATAGTACTTAACTACAGTACAGTATAGTACAGTATAGTAGTTAGTACAGTACGTATAGTTAGTATAGTCATATTTAGTATAGTACGTACAGTATAGTACAGTATCGTACAGTATACAGTATAGTATATATAGTGCAACAGTACAGTATAGTTCGTTAGTCGTTATGTGGAGTATGTATCTAGTACAGCTATATAGTATAGTATATGCATACGTACAGTACGTATATTATAGTACAGTCAGCGAGTATGTATAGCGCCATAGTAACATATTACAGTATAGTATTCGTAGATACATGTAGTACAGAGATATAGATATATTTAGTACAGTACAGCACGAGTATAGTTATACGCCGTATAGTATATATTTATAGTATAGTACAGTACAGTAGAGTATGTATAGTGCCGTATATGTATAGTATAGTACAGTATAGTAAGGTACAGTATCGTATAGTACAGTACAGTACAGTATAGTACAGTACAGAACGTATAGTGTAGAGTAGTACAGTATAGTACAGTATAAGTATAATATATTACAGTACAGTATAGTATATTAGAGTATAGTAAGTACGTATATAGTATAGTATAATATAATACAGTTATGTCAGTACAGTATAGTATAATATAATACCGTATAGTATAGCACAGTATAGTGTAGTATAGTATAATATAATACAGTACAGTATAAAATAGTATAGTAAATATAGTACAGTACATTATAGAATAGTATAGTATAAGTATAGGATAGTGTGGTACAGTATAGTATAGTATAGTATAATGCAGTACAGTATAAAATAGCATCGTATAGTACTGTATTGTATAGTATATTTAGTATAGTATAGTACACAGTAGTATAGTATAATAAAGTACATTATGGTATAGTACAGTATACAGTATATAGTACAGTATATACGTACGTATAGTATAGTAGTACAGTTACAGTATAGTACAGCTATCTAACCTTTTTATTTATTTTACTTCAATATGATTAAAAAAAAGGTTTAAAAAGGTTAGAAGTTAGGACCTTCCAGACTGGGGTTACCTTGACGTGTTTGGAAGGCTTTTCATTCATGTGATCACAGTAATGTATGCTATAACCCTTTGTTTATAATGTATGCCAGTGTGAGATAATATGTATATGTATGGGACCTAGGAATGTGCATTGATTATCTATTCTATCAGGGTTATTCAATAAAGTTCTTATCGTTTAAAATGGTGCTAATTTTGCCCCAACCAATCAGATGTTAGCTTTCAAATGTTACTAAGATCTGATTGGTTGGGGCAAAATTAGCACCTTTTTAACAATAAGAACTTTTTGAATCTCCCTGTAAGTTTATAAAGTATGCCAGTGTGTGCAGATAATATTATATTGTATGGGGCCCAGGAATGTGCATTGATTATCTTTCTATGTTTATAAGTATGCCAGTGTGCAGATAATATGATATTGTATGGGGCCCGGAATGTGCATTAATTATCTTTTCTATGTTTATAATGTATGCCAGTGTGCAGATAATATGATATTGTATGGGGCCTAGGAATGTGCATTGATTATCTTTTCTATGTTTGTATAAATGTTTGACCAGATCAGTAGCACTTCCTCTAAATGTAGTTGTAAATTAGCCTAATTGGAGTGCTTCCACAATCCTTGTATTGTATGTACATATAGAATAGTTAATTACTATTATACTGTACTTACTATACTATAGTATTAGTAATACAGTTCAGTTATAAAATAGTATAGTATAGTACTGTATTGTATAGTATAATTTAGTAAGAATAGTGCACAGTAGTATAGTTAATAAAGATAGTATAGTGTAGTACAGTACAGTATAGTACGAGTAGAGTAGTAGGTGTAGTAGCCGTGGAGTATATAGTGTAGTATTTGAGGTTGAATAAAGACATATGTCCATCTAGTCCAACCTACTCAGCAATACTCACATTTCCTGCCTAACTGTGGTCCAGAGGAAGGGGAAAAATTCCTTCCTGACTCCAAGGGCAATGGGAATTTCCCTGGATCAACTCTACTTTATGTATCAATACCAGTAACTAGTAACATCCTTGTTTGTAGAAACTCATCCAGCTTTTTATTAAACTGACCAATGAACCTGCCATAACAACGTCCACTGGAAGACAGTTCCATAGCTTTACCGTTCTCACAGTGAAAACCCTTTCCAACTCTACTTTATGTATCAATACCAGTAACTTGTAACATTCCTTGTTTGTAGAAACTCATCCAGCTTTTTATTAAACTGACCAATGAACCTGCCATAACAACGTCCACTGGAAGACAGTTCCATAGCTTTACCGTTCTCACAGTGACAAACCCTTTCCCAACTCTACTTTATGTATCAATACCAGTAACTTGTAACATTCTTGTTTGTAGAAACTCATCCAGCTTTTTATTAAACTGACCAATGAACCTGCCATAACAACGTCCACTGGAAGACAGTTCCATAGCTTTACCGTTCTCACAGTGAAAAACCCTTTCCCAACTCTACTTTATGTATCAATACCAGTAACTTGTAACATTCCTTGTTTGTAGAAACTCATCCAACTTTTTATTAAACTGACCAATGAACCTGCCATAAACAACGTCCACTGGAAGACAGTTCCATATTTTTAACCGTTCTCACAGTGACAAACCCTTTCCCAACTCTACTTTATGTATCAATACCAGTAACTTGTAACATTCCTTGTTTGTAGAAACTCATCCAGATTTTTATTAAACTGACCATGAACCTGCCATAACAACGTCCACTGGAAGACAGTTCCATAGCTTTACCGTTCTCACAGTGACAAACCCTTTCCAACTCTACTTTATGTATCAATACCAGTAACTTGTAACATTCATTGTTTGTAGAAACTCATCCAGCTTTTATTAAACTGACCAATGAACCTGCCATAACAACGTCCACTGGAAGACAGTTCCATAGCTTTACCGTTGTCACAGTGACAAACCCTTTCCCAACTCTACTTTATGTATCAATACCAGTAACTTGTAACATTCCTTGTTTGTAGAAACTCATCCAGATTTTTATTAAACTGACCAATGAACCTGCCATAACAACGTCCACTGGAAGACAGTTCCATAGCTTTACCGTTCTCACAGTGACAAACCCTTTCCCAACTCTACTTTATGTATCAATACCAGTAACTTGTAACATTCCTTGTTTGTAGAAACTCATCCAGATTTTTATTAAACTGACCAATGAACCTGCCATAACAACATCCACTGGAAGACAGTTCCATAGCTTTTACCGTTCTCACAGTGACAAACCCTTTCCCAACTCTACTTTATTTATCAATACCAGTACTTGTAACATTCCTTTTTGTAGAAACTCATCCAGCTTTTTATTAAACAGACCAATGAACTTGCCATAACAACGTCCACTGGAAGACAGTTCCATAGCTTTACCGTTCTCACAGTGACAAACCTTTCCCAACTTTAATTTATGTATCAATCCCAGTAACTTGTAACATTCCTTGTTGTAGAAACTCATCCAGCTTTTATTAAACTGACCAATGAACCTGCCATAACATCGTCCACTGGAAGACAGTTTCCATAGCTTTACCGTTCTCACAGTGACAATCCCTTTCCCAACTCTACTTTATGTATCAATCCCAGTAACTTGTAACATTCCTTGTTTGTAGAAACTCATCCAGATTTTTATTAAACTGACCAATGAACCTGCCATAACAACGTCCACTGGAAGACAGTTCCATAGCTTTACCGTTCTCACAGTGACAAACCCTTTCCCAACTCTACTTTATCTATCAATACCAGTAACTTGTAAATTCCTTGTTTGTAGAAACTCATCCAGCTTTTTTTAAACTGACCAATGAACCTGCCATAACAACGTCCCTGGAAGACAGTTCCATAGCTTTAACCGATCTCACAGTGACAAACCCTTTCCCAACTCTACTTATGTTCAATCCCAGTAACTTGTAACATTCCTTGTTTGCAGAAACTCATCCAGCTTTTTATTAAACTGACCAATGAACCTGCCATAACAACGTCCACTGGAAGACAGTTCCATAGATTTACCGTTCTCACAGTGAAAACCCTTTCCCAACTCTACTTTATGTATCAATCCCAGTAACTTGTAACATTCCTTGTTTGCAGAAACTCATCCAGCTTTTATAAACTGACCAGTGAACCTGCCATAACAACGTCCACTGGAAGACGTTCCATAGCTTTACCGTTCTCACAGTGACAAACCCTTTCCCAACTCTACTTTATGTACAATACAGTAACTTGTAACATTCCTTGTTTGTGAAAACTCATCCAGCTTTTTATTAAACTGACCAATGAACCTGCCATAACAACGTCCACTGGAAGACAGTTCCATAGCTTTACCGTTCTCACAGTGACAAAACCCTTCCCAACTCTACTTTATGTATCAATACCAGTACTTGTAACATTCCTTGTTTGTAGAAACTCATCCACTTTTTATTAAACTGACCAATGAACCTGCCATAACAACGTCCACTGGAAGACAGTTCCATAGCTTTACCGTTCTCACAGTGAAAACCCTTTCCCAACTCTACTTTATGTATCAATACCAGTAACTTGTAACATTCCTTGTTTGTAGAAACTCATCCAGCTTTTATTAAACTGACCAATGAACCTGCCATAACAACGTCCACTGGAAGACAGTTCCATAGTTTTAACCGTTCTCACCAGTGACAAACCCTTTCCCAACTCTACTTTATGTATCAATACCAGTAACTTGTAACATTCCTTGTTTGTAGAAACTCATCCAGATTTTTTATTAAACTGACCAATGAACCTGCCATAACAACGTCCACTGGAAGACAGTTCCATAGCTTTAAACCGTTCTCACAGTGACAAACCCTTTCCCAACTCTACTTTATGTATCAATACCAGTAACTTGTAACATTCATTGTTTGTAGAAACTCATCCAGCTTTTTATTAAACTGACCAATGAACCTGCCATAACAACGTCCACTGGAAGACAGTTCCATAGCTTTACCGTTGTCACAGTGACAAACCCTTTCCCAACTCTACTTTATGTATCAATACCAGTAACTTGAACATTCCTTGTTTGTAGAAACTCATCCAGATTTTTATTAAACGACCAATGAACCTGCCATAACAACGTCCACTGGAAGACAGTTCCATAGCTTTTACCGTTCTCACAGTGACAAACCCTTTCCCAACTGTACTTTATGTATCAATACCAGTAACTTGTAACATTCCTTGTTGTAGAAACTCATCCAGATTTTATTAACTGACCAATGAACCTGCCATAACAACATCCACTGGAAGACATTCCATAGCTTTACCGTTCTCACAGTGACAAACCCTTTCCCAACTCTACTTTATTTATCAATACCAGTAACTTGTAACATTCCTTGTTTGTAGAAACTCATCCAGCTTTTTATTAAACAGACCAATGAACTTGCCATAACAACGTCCACTGGAAGACAGTTCCATAGCTTTACCGTTCTCACAGTGACAAACCCTTTCCCAACTTTAATTTATGTATCAATCCCAGTAACTGTAACATTCCTTGTTTGTAGAAACTCATCCAGCTTTTTATTAAACTGACCATGAAACCTGCCATAACATCGTCCACTGGAAGACAGTTCCATAGATTTACCGTTCGCTCACAGTGACAATCCCTTTCCCAACTCTACTTTATGTATCAATCCCAGTAACTTGTAACATTCCTTGTTTGTAGAAACTCATCCAGATTTTTATTAAACTGACCAATGAACCTGCCATAAAACGTCCACTGGAAGACGTTCCATAGCTTTTACCGTTCTCACAGTGACAAACCCTTTCCCCACTCTACTTTATCTATCAATACCGTAACTTGTAACATTCCTTGTTTGTAGAAACTCATCCAGCTTTTTATTAAACTGACCAATGAACCTGCCATAACAACGTCCACTGGAAGACAGTTCCATAGCTTTACCGATCTCACAGTGACAAACCCTTTCCCACTCTACTTTATGTATCAATCCCAGTAACTTGTAACATTCCTTGTTTGCAGAAACTCATCCAGTTTTATTAAACTGACCAATGAACCTGCCATAACAACGTCCACTGGAAGACAGTTCCATAGCTTTAACCGTTCTCACAGTGAAACCCTTTCCCAACTCTACTTTATGTATCAATCCAGTAACTTGTAACATTCCTTGTTTGCAGAAACTCATCCAGCTTTTTATTAAACTGACCAGTGAACCTGCCATAACAACGTCCACTGGAAGACAGTTCCATAGCTTTAACCGTCTCACAGTGACAAACCCTTTCCAACTCTACTTTATGTATCAATACCAGTAACTTGTAACATTCCTTGTTTGTAGAAACTCATCCAGCTTTTTATTAAACTGACCAATGAACCTGCCATAAAACGTCCACTGGAAGACAGTTCCATAGCTTACCGTTCTCACAGTGACAAACCCTTTCCCAACTCTACTTATATGTATCAATACCAGTAACTTGTAACATTCCTTGTTTGCAGAAACTCATCCAGCTTTTTATTAAACTGACCAATAACCTGCCATAACAACGTCCACTGGAAGACAGTTCCATAGCTTTACCGTTCTCACAGTGAAAACCCTTTCCCAACTCTACTTTATGTATCAATCCCAGTAACTTGTAACATTCCTTGTTTGTAGAAACTCATCCAGCTTTTTATTAAACTGACCAATGAACCTGCCATAACAACGTCCACTGGAAGACAGTTCCATAGCGTTACCGTTCTCACAGTGACAAACCCTTTCCCAACTCTACTTTATGTATCAATACCAGTAACTTGTAACATTCCTTGTTTGTAAAACTCATCCAGCTTTTATTAAACTGACCAATGAACGCCGCCATAACAACTTCCACTGGAAGACGTTCCATAGCGTTACCGTTCTCACAGTGACAAACCCTTTCCCAACTCTACTTTATGTATCAATACCAGTAACTTGTAACATTCATTGTTTGTAGAAACTCATCCAGCTTTTTTTAAACTGACCAATGAACCTGCCATAACAACGTCCACTGGAAGACAGTTCCATAGCTTTCCGTTGTCACAGTGACAACCCTTTCCCAACTCTACTTATGTATACAATACCAGTAACTTGTAACATTCCTTGTTTGTAGAAACTCATCCAGATTTTTATTAAACGACCAATGAACTGCCATAACAACGTCCACTGAAGACAGTTCCATAGCTTTACCGTTGTCACAGTGACAAACCCTTTCCCAACTCTACTTTATGTATCAATACCAGTAACTTGTAACATTCCTTGTTTGTAGAACTCATCCAGCTTTTTTTAAACTGACCAATGAACCTGCCATAACAACGTCCACTGGAAGACAGTTCCATAGCTTTACCGTTCTCACAGTGACAAACCCTTTCCAACTCTACTTTATGTATCAATACCAGTAACTTGTAACATTCCTTGTTTGTAGAAACTCATCCAGCTTTTTATTAAACTGACCAATGAACCTGCCATAACAACGTCCACTGGAAGACAGTTCCATAGCTTACCGTTCTCACAGTGACAAACCCTTTCCCAACTCTACTTTATGTATCAATACCAGTAACTTGTAACATTCCTTGTTTGTAGAAACTCATCCAGCTTTTTATTAAACTGACCAATGAACCTGCCATAACAACGTCCACTGGAAGACAGTTCCATAGCTTTACCGTTCTCACAGTGACAAACCCTTTCCAACTCTACCTTTATGTATTAATACCAGTAACTTGTAACATTCCTTGTTTTGTAGAAACTCATCCAGCTTTTTATTAAACTGACCAATGAACCTGTCATAACAACGCTCCACTGGAAGACAGTTCCTAGCTTTACCGTTCTCACAGTGACAAACCCTTTCCCAACTCTACTTTATGTATCAATCCCAGTAACTTGTAACATTCCTTGTTTGTAGAAACTCATCCAGCTTTTTATTAAACTGACCAATGAACCTGCCATAACAACGTCCACTGGAAGACAGTTCCATAGCTTTACCGTCTCACAGTGAAAACCCTTTCCCAACTCTACTTTATGTATCAATACCAGTAACTTGTAACATTCCTTGTTTGTAGAAACTCATCCAGCTTTTATTAAACTGACCAATGAACCTGCCATAAACAACGTCCACTGGAAGACAGTTCCATAGCTTTACCGTTCTCACAGTGACAAACCCTTTCCAACTCTACTTTATGTATCAATCCCAGAAACTTGTAACATTCCTTGTTTGTAGAAACTCATCCAGCTTTTTATTAAACTGACCAATGAACCTGCCATAACAACGTCCACTGGAAGACAGTTCCATAGCTTTACCGTTCCACAGTGACAAACCCTTTCCCAACTCTACTTATGTATCAATACCAGTAACTTGTAACATTCCTTGTTTGTAGAAACTCATCCAGCTTTTATTAAACTGACCAATGAACCTGCCATAACAACATCCACTGGAAGACAGTTCCATAGCTTTTACCGTTCTCACAGTGACAAACCTTTCCCAATACTACTTTATGTATCAATCCCAGTAACTTGTAACATTCCTTGTTTGTAGAAACCCATCCAGTTTTTATTAAACTGACCAATGAACCTGCCATAACAACATCCACTGGAAGACAGTTCCATAGCTTTACCGTTCTCACAGTGACAAACCCTTTCCATCTGTACTTTATGTATCAATACCAGTAACTTGTAACATTCCTTGTTTGTAGAAACTCATCCAGCTTTTTATTAAACTGACCAATGAACCTGCCATAACAACGTCCACTGAAGACAGTTCCATAGCTTTACCGTTCTCACAGTGACAAACCCTTTCCCAACTCTACTTTTGTATCAATACCAGTAACTTGTAACATTCCTTGTTTGCAGAAACTCATCCGCTTTTTATTAAACTGACCAATGAACCTGCCATAACAACGTCCACTCGAAGACAGTTCCATAGCTTTACACCGTTCTACAGTGATAAACCCTTTCCCAACTCTACTTATGTATCAATCCCAGTAACTTGTAACATTCCTTGTTTGTAGAAACTCATCCAGATTTATTAAACTGACCAATGAACCTGCCATAACAACGTCCACTGGAAGACAGTTCCATAGCTTTACCGTTCTCACAGTGACAAACCCTTTCCCAACTCTACTTTATGTATCAATACCAGTAACTTGTAACATTCCTTGTTTGTAGAAACTCATCCAGCTTTATATTAAACTGACCAATGAACCTGCCATAACAACGTCCACGGAAGACAGTTCCATAGCTTTACCGTTCTCATAGTTAAAAACCCTTTCCCAACTCTAATTTATGTATCAATCCCAGTAACTGTAACATTCCTTGTTTGCAGAAACTCATCCAGCGTTTATTATAACTGACCAATGAACCTGCCATAACAACGTCCACTGGAAGACAGTTCCATAGCTTTACCGTTCTCACAGTGAAAACCCTTTCCCAACTCTACTTTATGTATCAATACCAGTAACTGTAACATTCCTTGTTTGTAAAAACTCATCCAGCTTTTTATTAAACTGACCATGAACCTGCCATAACAACATCCACTGGAAGACAGTTCCATAGCTTTACCATTCTCACAGTGACAAACCCTTCCCAACTCTACTTTATGTATCAATACCAGTAACTTGTAACATTCCTTGTTTGTAGAAACTCATGCAGCTTATTAAACTGACCAATGAACTGCCATAACAACGTCCACTGGAAGACAGTTCCATAGCTTTACCGTTCTCACAGTGACAAACCCTTTCCCAACTCTACTTTATGTATCAATACCGTAACTTGTAACATTCCTTGTTTGTAGAAACTCATCCAGCTTTTTATTAAACTGACCAATGAACCTGCCATAACAACGTCCACTGGAAGACAGTTCCATAGCTTTTACCGTTCTCACAGTGACAAACCCTTTCCCAACTCTACTTTATGTATCAATCCCAGTAACTTGTAACATTCCTTGTTTGTAGAAACTCATCCAGCTTTTTATTAAACTGACCAATGACCTGCCATAACAACGTCCACTGGAAACAGTTCCATAGCTTTACCGTTCTCACAGTGACAAACCCTTTCCCAACTCTACTTTATGTATCAATACCGTAACTTGTAACATTCCTTGTTTGTAGAAACCCATCCAGCTTTTTATTAAACTGACCAATGAACCTGCCATAACAACGTCCACTGGAAGACAGTTCCATAGCTTTACCGTTCTCACAGTGACAAACCCTTTCCCAACTCTACTTTATGATCAATCCCAGTAACTTGTAACATTCCTTGTTTGTAGAAACTCATCCAGCTTTTTATTAAACTGACCAATGAACCTGCCAAAAACGTCCACTGGAAGACAGTTCCATAGCTTTACCCGTTCTCACAGTGACAAACCTTTCCCAACTCTACTTTATGTATCAATACCAGTAACTTGTAACATTCCTTGTTTGTAGAAACTCCATCCAGCTTTTTATTTAACGACCAATGAACCTGCCATACAACGTCCACTTGAAGACAGTTCCATAGCTTTACCGTCTCACAGTGACAAACCCTTTCCCAACTCTACTTTATGTATCAATACCGTAACTTATAACATTCCTTGTTTGTAGAAACTCATCCAGCTTTTATTAAACTGACCAATGAACCAGCCATAACAACGTCCACTGGAAGACAGTTCCATAGCTTTACCGTTCTACAGTGACAAACCCTTTCCCAACTCTACTTATGTATCAATACCAGTAACTTATAAAATTCCTTGTTTGTAGAAACTCATCCAGCTTTTTATTAAACTGACCAATGAACCTGCCATAACAACGTCCACTGGAAGACAGTTCCATAGCTTTACCGTTCTCACAGTGACAAACCTTCCCAACTCTACTTTATGTATCAATACAGTAACTTGTAACATCCTTGTTTGTAGAAACTATCCAGCTTTTTTATAACTGACCAATGAACCTGCCATACAATGTCCACTGGAAGACAGTTCCATAGCTTTTAACCGTTCTCACAGTGACAAACCCTTTCCCAACTCTACTTTATGTATCAATACCAGTAAACTGTAACATTCCATGTTGTAGAAACTCATCCAGCTTTTTATTAAACTGACCAATGAACCTGCCATAACAACGTCCACTGGAAGACAGTTCCATAGTTTTACCGTTCTCACAGTGACAAACCCTTTCCCAACTCTACTTTATGTATCAATACCAGTAACTTGTAACATTTCCTGTTTGTAGAAACTCATCCAGCTTTTTATTAAACTGACCAATGAATGCCATAAAAAACGTCCACTGGAAGACAGTTCCATGCTTTACCGTTCTCACAGTGACAAACCCTTTCCAAACTCTACTTTATGTATCAATCCCATTAACTTGTAACATTCCTTGTTGTAGAAACCCCATCCAGCTTTTTATTAAACTGACAATGAACCTGCCATAACAACGTCCACTGGAAGACAGTTCCATAGCTTTACCGTTCTCACAGTGACAAACCCTTTCCCAACTCTACTTTATGTATCAATACCAGAACTTGTAACATTCCTTGTTTGTAGAAACTCATCCAGCTTTTATTAAACTGACCAATGAACCTGCCATAACAACGTCCACTGGAAGACAGTTCCATAGTTTACCGTTCTCACAGTGACAAACCCTTTCCCAACTCTACTTTATGTATCAATACCAGTAACTTGTAACATTCTTGTTTGTAGAAACTCATCCAGCTTTTTTATTAAACTGACCAATGAACCTGCCATAACAACGTCCACTGGAAGACAGTTCCATAGCTTTACAGTTCTCACAGTGACAAACCCTTTCCCAACTCTACTTATGTATCAATACCAGTAACTTGTAACATCCTTGTTTGTAGAACTCATCAGCTTTTTATTAAACTGACCAAGAACCTGCCAAACAACGTCCACTGGAAGACAGTTCCATAGCTTTACATTCTCACAGTGACAAACCCTTTCCAATCTATTTTATGTATCAATACCAGTAACTTGAACATTCCTTGTTTGTAGAAACTCATCCAGCTTTTTATAAATGACAATGAAACCTGTCATAACAACGTCCACTGGAAGACAGTTCCATAGCTTTTACCGTCTCACAGTGAAAACCCTTTCCCAACTCTACTTTATATTAATACCAGTAACTTGTAACATTCTTGTTGTAGAAACTCATCCAGCTTTTTATTAAACTGACCAATGAACCTGCCATAACAACGTCCACTGGAAGACAGTTCCATAGCTTTACCATTCTCACAGTGACAAACCTTTCCCAACTCTACTTTGTATCAATCCCAGTAACTTGTAACATTCCTTGTTTGTAGAAACTCATCCAGCTTTTTATTAAACTGACCAATGAACCTGCCATAACAAACGTCCACTGGAAGACAGTTCCATAGCTTTACCATTCTCACAGTGACAAACCCTTTTCCAACTCTAATTTATGTATCAATCCAAACTTGTAACATTCCTTGTTTGTAGAAACTCATCCAGCTTTATTAAACTGACCATGAACCTGCCATAACAACGTCCAGGAAGACAGTTCCATAGCTTTACCGTTCTCACAGTGACAAACCCTTTCCCAACTCTACTTTTGTATCAATACCAGTAACTTGTAACATTCCTTTTTTGTAGAAACTCATCCAGCTTTTTATTAAACTGACCAATGAACCTGCCATAACAACGTCCACGGAGACAGTTCCATAGCTTTAACCATTCTCACAGTGACAAACCCTTTCCCAACTCTACTTTATGTATCAATACCAGTAACTTGTAACATTCTTGTTTGTAGAAACTCATCCAGCTTTTTATTAATGACCAATGAACCTGCCATAACCAACGTCCACTGGAAGACAGTTCCATAGCTTTACCATCTCTCACAGTGACAAAACCCTTTTCCAACTCTACTTTATGTATCAATACCAGTAACTTGTAACATTCCTTGTTTGTAGAAAACTCACCAGCTTTTTATTAAACTGACCAATGAACCTGCATAACAACGTCCACTGGAAGACAGTTCCATAGCTTTACCATTTCACAGTGACAAACCCTTTCCAACTCTACTTTATGTATCAATACCAGTAACTTGTAACATTCCTGTTTGTAGAAACTCATCCGATTTTTATTAAACTGACCAGATGAACCTGCCATAACCACGTCCACTGGAAGACAGTTCCATAGCTTTACGTTCTCACAGTGACAAACCCTTTCCCACTCTACTTTATGTATCAATACAGTAACTTGTAACATTCCTTGTTTGTAGAAACTCATCCAGCTTTTATTAAACTGACCAATGAAACTGCCATAACAACGTCCACTGGAAGACAGTTCCATAGCTTTACCATTCTCACAGTGACAAACCCTTTCCCAACTCTACTTTATGTATCAATCCCAGTAACTTGTAACATTCTTGTTTGTAGAAACTCATCCAGCTTTTTATTAAACTGACCAATGAACCTGCCATAACAACGTCCACTGGAAGACAGTTCCATAGCTTTACCATTCTCACAGTGACAAACCCTTTCCCAACTCTACTTTATGTATCAACTATTAGTAACTTGTAACATTCCTGTTTGCAGAAACTCATCAGCTTTTTATAAACTGACCAATGAACCTGCCATAACAACGTCCACTGGAAGACAGTTCCATAGCTTTACCGTTCTCACAGTGAAAACCCTTTTCCAACTCACTTTTGTATCAATACCCAGTAACTTGTAACATTCTTTGTTTGGTAGAAACTCATCCAGCTTTTTATTAAACTGACCAATGAACCTGCCATAACAACGTCCACTGAAGACAGTTCCATAGCTTTACCGTTCTACCAGTGACAAACCCTTTCCCAACTCTACTTTATGTATCAATACAGTAACTTGTAACATTCCTGTGTTGTAGAAAACTCATCCAGCTTTTTATTAACTGACCAATGAACCTGCCATAACAACGTCCACTGGAAGACAGTTCCATAGCTTTACCGTTCTCACAGTGACAAACCCTTTCCCAACTCTACTTTATGTATCATCCCAGTAACTTGAACATTCTTGTTTGTAGAAACTCATCCAGCTTTTTATTAAACTGACCAATGAACCTGCATAACAACGTCCACTGGAAGACAGTTCCATAGCTTTACCGTTCTCAACAGTGACAAACCCTTTCCCAACTCACTTTATGTATCAATACCAGTAACTTGTAACATTCCTTGTTTGTAGAAACTCATCCAGCTTTTATTTAAACTGACCAATGAACCTGCCAATACAACGTCCACTGGAAGACAGTTCCAAGCTTTACCGTTCTCACAGTGACAACCCTTTCCCAATCCCTTTATGTATCAATCCCAGTAACTTGTAACATTCCTTGTTGTAGAAACTCATCCAGCTTTTTATTAAACTGACCAATGAACCTGCCTAAAAACGTCCACTGGAAGACCGTTCCATAGCTTACCGTTCTCACAGTGACAAACCCTTTCCCAACTTCTACTTTATGTATCAATACCAGTAACTTGTAACATTCCTTGTTTGTAGAAACTCATCCAGCTTTTATTAAACTGACCAATGAACCTGCCATAACAACGTCCACTGGAAGACAGTTCCATAGCTTTACCGTTCTCACAGTGACAAACCCTTTCCCAACTCTACTTTATGTATCAATCCCAGTAACTTGTAACATTCCTGTTTGTAGAAACTCATCCAGCTTTTTATTAAACTGACCAATGAACCTGCCATAACAACATCCACTGGAAGACAGTTCAAGCTTACCGTTCTCACAGTGACAACCTTCCCAACACTACTTTATTAATCAATCCCAGTAACTGTACAATTCCTTGTTTGTAGAAACCCATCCAGCTTTTTATTAAATGACCAATGAAACCTGCCATACAACGTCCACTGGAAGACAGTTCCATAGCTTTATCCGTTCTCACAGTGACAAACACCTTTCCCATCTGTACTTTATGTATCAATACCAGTAACTTGTAACATTCCTTGTTTGTAGAAACTCATCCACGCTTTTTATTAAACTGACCAATGAACCTGCCATAAAACGTCCCCGGAGACAGTTCCATAGCTTTACCGTTCTCACAGTGACAAACCCTTCCCCAACTCTACTTTATGTATCAATACCAGTAACTTGTAACATCCTTGTTTGCAGAAACTCATCCAGCTTTTTATTAAACTGACCATGAACCTGCCATAACAACGTCCACTCGAAGACAGTTCCATAGCTTTACCGTTCTCACAGTGAAAAACCCTTTCCCAACTCTACTTTATGTATCAATCCCAGTAACTTGTAACATTCCTTGTGTGTTTAGAAACTCATCCAGATTTTTATTAAACTGACCAATGAAACTGCCATAACAACGTCCACTGGAAGACAGTTCCATAGTTTACCGTTCTCACAGTGACAAACCCTTTCCCAACTCTACTTTATGTATCAAAACCAGGAACTTGTAACATTCCTTGTTTGTAGAAACTCATCCAGCTTATATAAAATGAACCATGAAAATGCCATAACAACGTCCACTGGAAGACCAGTCATAGCTTACCGTTCTCATAGTTAAAAACCCTTTCCAACTCTACTTTATGTATCAATCCCAGTTACTTGTAACATTCCTTGTTTGCAGAAAACTCATCCAGCTGTTATTAAACTGACCAATGAACCTGCCTAACAACGTCACTGGAAGACCGTTCCATAGCTTACGTTCTCACAGTGAAAACCTTTCCCAACTCTACTTATGTATCAATACCAGTAACTTGTAACATTCCTTGTTGTGAGAAACTCATCCAGCTTTTTATAAACTGACCAATGAACCTGCCATAACAACAATCCACTGGAAGACAGTCAAGCTTTACCATTCCACAGTGACAAACCCTTTCCCAACTCTACTTTATGTATCATACCCGTAACTTGTAACATTCCTTGTTTGTAGAAACTTCAGCAGCTTTTATTAAACTGACCAATGAACGCTATAACAACGTCCACTGGAAGACAGTCCATAGCTTTACCGTTCTCACAGTGACAAACCCTTTCCCAACTCTACTTTATGTATCAATACCAGTAACTTGTAACATTCCTTGTTTGTAGAAACTCATCCAGCTTTTTATTAAACTGACCAATGAACCTGCCATAACAACGTCCACTGGAAGACAGTTCAAGCTTAACCGTTCTCACAGTGACAAACCCTTTCCCAACTCACTTTATGTTATCAATACCAGTAACTTGTAACATTCTTGTTTGTAGAAACCCATCAGCTTTATTAAACTGACCAATGAAATGCCATAACCGTCCACTGGAAGACAGTTCATAGCTTTACCGTTCTCACAGTGACAAACCCTTTCCCAACTCTACTTTATGTATCAATACACAGTAACTTGTAACATTCCTGTTTGTAGAAACCCATCCAGCTTTTTATTAAACTGACCAAGAACGCCATAACAACGTCCACGGAGACAGTTCCAAGCTTTACCGTTCTCACAGTGACAAAACCTTTCCAACTTACTATGTATCAATCCAGTAACTTTAACATCCTGTTTGTAGAAACTCATCCAGCTTTTTATTAAACTGACCAATGAACCTGCCATAACAACGTCCACATGGAAGACAGTTCCATAGCTTTACCGTTCTCACAGGTGACAAAACCCTTTCCCAACTCTACTTATGTATCAATACCAGTAACTTGAACATTCCTTGTTGTAGAAACTCATCCAGCTTTTTATTAAACTGACCAATGAACCTGCCATAACAACGTCCACTTGAAGACAGTTCCATAGCTTAACGTTCTCACAGTGAAAACCCTTTCCCAAACCTACTTTATGTATCAATACCAGTAACTTTAACATTTTTTGTAGAAAATCATCCAGCTTTTTATTAAACTGACCAATGAACCTGCATAACACCATCCAATGGAAGACAGTTCATAGCTTTAACGTCTCACAGTGGACAAACCTTTCCACAACTCTACTTTAGGTTCAATACCAGTAACTTATAAACATTTTGTTGTAGAAACTCATCCAGTTTTTATTACAACTGACCATGAACCTGCCATAACAAACGTCCAATGCGAAGACAGTCCATTAGCTTTAAACGTTCTCACAGTGACAAACCCTTTGCCCAACTCTACGTTATGTATCAATACCAGTATAACTTTGTAACATTCCTGTTTAGTAGAAAACTCATCCATCTTTTTATTAACTGCCAATGACCTGCTACAGTATAGTACAGTAGAGTATATAGTGTAGTACAGTGGAGTATATGGTGTAGTATTTGAGGTTGAATAAAGACATATGTCCATCTAGTCCAACCTACTCAGCAATACTCACATTTCCTGCCTAACTGTTGGTCCAGAGGAAGGGGAAAAAATTCCTTCCTGACTCCAAGTGGCAATGGGAAATTTCCCTGGATCAACTCTACTTTATGTATCAATACCAGTAACTAGTAACATTCCTTGTTTGTAGAAACTCATCCAGCTTTTTATTAAACTGACCAATGAACCTGCCATACCAACCCGCCACTGAAGACGTTCCATAGCTTTACCGTTCTCACTGAAAACCCTTTCCAACTCTACTTTATGTATCAATACCAGTAACTTGTAACTCCTTGTTTGTAGAAACTCATCCACTGCTTTTATTAAACTGACCAATGACCTGCCATAACAACGTCACTGGAAACAGTTCCATACTTTACCGTTCTCACAGTGACAAACCCTTTCCCAACTCTACTTTATGTATCAATACCAGTAACTTGTAACATTCTGTTTGTAGAAACTCATCCAGCTTTTTATTAAACTGACCATGAACCTGCCATAACAACGTCCACTGAAGACAGTTCCATAGCTTTACCGTTCTCACAGTGAAAACCCTTTCCCAACTCTACTTTATGTATCAATACCAGTAACTTGTAACATTCCTTGTTTGTAAAAACCATCCAACTTTTTATTAAACTGACCAATGAACCTGCCATAACAACGTCCACTGGAAGACAGTTCCATAGCTTTACCGTTCTCACAGTGACAAACCCTTTCCCAACTCTACTTTATGTATCAATACCATAACTTGTAACATTCCTTGTTTTGTAGAAACTCATCCAGTTTTTATTAAACTGACCATGAACCTGCCATAACAACGTCCACTGGAAGACAGTTCCATAGCTTTAACCGTTCTCACAGTGACAAACCCTTTCCCAACTCTACTTTATGTATCAATAACCAGTACTTGTAACATTCCTTGTTTGTAGAAACTCATCCGCTTTTATTAAACTGACCAATGAACCTGCCATAACCACGTCCACTGGAAGACAGTTCCATAGCTTTACCGTTTCACAGTGACAAACCCTTTCCCAACTCTACTTTATGTATCAATACCAGTAACTTGTAACATTCCTTTTTGTAGAAACTCATCCAGTTTTTTATTAAACTGACCAATGAACCTCCCATAACAACGTCCACTGGAAGACAGTTTCCATAGCTTTACCGTTCTCACAGTGACAAACCCTTTCCAACTCTACTTTAGTTATCAATACCATTAACTTGTAACATTCCTTGTTTGTAGAAACTCATCCAGATTTTATTAAACTGACCAATGAACCTGCCATACAACACCACTGGAAGACAGTTCCATAGCTTTACCGTTCTCACAGTGACAAACCCTTTCCCAACTCTACTTTATGTATCAATACCAGTAACTTGTAACATTCCTTGTTTGTAGAAACTCATCCAGCTTTTTTATTAAACGACCAATGAACTTGCCATAACAACGTCCACTGGAAGACAGTTCCATAGCTTTACCGTTCTCACAGTGACACCCCTTTCCCAACTTTATTTATGTATCAACCCAGTAACTTGTAACATTCCTTGTTTGTAGAAACTCATCCAGCTTTTTATTAAACTGACCAATAACCTGCCATAACATCGTCCACTGGAAGACAGTTCCATAGCTTTACCGTTCTCACAGTGACAACCCTTTCCCACTCTACTTTATTGTATCAATCCCAGTAACTGTAACATTCCTTGTTTGTAGAAACTCATCCAGTTTTTTAAACTGACCAATGAACCTGCCATAACAACGTCCACTGGAAGACAGTTCCATACTTTACCGTTCTCACAGTGACAAACCCTTTCCCAACCTACTTTATTATCAATACCAGTAACTTGTAACATTCCTTGTTTGTAGAAACTCATCCACTTTTTATAATAACTGACCAATGAACCTGCCATAACAACGTCCACGGGAAGACAGTCCATAGCTTTACCGTCTCACAGTGACAAACCCTTTCCCAACTCTACTTTATGTATCAATCCCAGTAATTGTAACATTCCTTGTTTGAGAAACTCATCCAGCTTTTTTTAAACTGACCAATGAACCTGCCATAACACTCCACTGGAAGACAGTTCCATAGCTTTACCGTTCTCACAGTGACAAACCCTTTTCCCAACTCTACTTTATGTATCAATCCCAGTAACTTGTAACATTCCTTGTTTGCAGAAACTCATCCAGCTTTTTATTAAACTGACCATGAACCTGCCATACAAACGTCCACTGGAAGACAGTTCATAGCTTTACCGTTCTCACAGTGACAAACCCTTTCCCAACTCTACTTATGTATCAATACCCAGTAACTTGTAACATTCCTTGTTTGTAGAAAACTCATCCAGCTTTTTATTAAACTGACCATGTAACCTGCCATAACAACGTCCACTGGAAGACAGTTCCATAGCTTTACCGTTCTCACAGTGACAAACCCTTTCCCAACTCTACTTTAGTATCAATACAGTAACTTGTAACATTCCTTGTTTGTAGAAACTCATCCTTTTTATTAAACTGACCATGAACCTGCCATAACAACGTCCACTGGAAGACAGTTCCATAGCTTTACCGTTCTCACAGTGACAAACCCTTTCCAACTCACTTTATGTATCAATACCAGTAACTTGTAACATTCCTTGTTTGTAGAAACTCATCCAGCTTTTTATTAAACTGACCAATGAACCTGCCATAACAACGTCCACTGGAAGACAGTTCCATAGTTTTTAACCGTTCTCAACGTGAAAACCCTTTCCCAACTCTACTTTATGTATCAATACCAGTAACTTGTAACATTCTTGTTTGTAGAAACTCATCCAGTTTTTATTAAACTGACCAATGAACCTGCCATAACAACGTCCACTGGAAGACAGTTCCATAGCTTTAAACCGTTCTCACAGTGACAAACCCTTTCCCAACTCTACTTTATGTATCAATACCAGTAACTTGTAACATTCTTGTGTGTAGAAACTCATCCAGCTTTTTATTAAACTGACCAATAACCTGCCATAACAACGTCCACTGAAGACATTTCCATAGCTTTACCGTTGCCACAGTGACAAACCCTTCCCAACTCTACTTTATGTATCAATACCAGTAACTTGTAACATTCCTTGTTTGTAGAAACTCATCCATTTTTTATTAACTGACCAATGAACCTGCCATAAAACGTCCACTGGAAGACAGTTCCATAGCTTTACGTTCTCAATTGACAGTGACAAACCCTTTCCCAACTTACTTTATGTATCAATACCAGTAACTTGTAACATTCCTTGTTTGTAGAAACTCATCCAGCATTTTTATTAAACTGACCAATGAACCTGCCATAACAACACTCCACTGGAAGACAGTTCCATAGCTTTTCCCGTTCTCACAGTGACAAACCCTTTCCCAACCTACTTTATATTTTCAATACCAGTAACTTGTAACATTCCTTGTTTGTAGAAACTCATCCAGCTTTTTATTAAACGACCAATGAACTTGCCATAAACACGTCCACTGGAAGACAGTTCCTAGCTTTAACCGTTCTCACAAGTGACAAACCCTTTCCCAACTTTACTTTATGTACATCCCATTAACTTTGTAACATTCCTTGTTTGTAGAAAACTCATCCAGCTTTTTATTAAACTGACCAATAACCTGCCATAACACGTCCACTGGAAGACAGTTCCATAGCTTACAAACCGTTCGCACATGACACCCTTTCCCAACTCTACTTTATGTATCAATCCCATAACTTGTAACATTCCTTGTTTGTAGAAACTCATCCAGATTTTTATTAAACTGACCATGAACCTGCCATAATAACAGTCCACTGGAAGACTTCTAGCTTTATACACCGTTCTCACAGTGACAACCCTTTCCCAACTCTACTTTATTTATCATACCAGTAACTTGTAACATTCCTTGTTTGTAGAAACTCATCCAGCTTTTATTAAACTGACCAATGAACCTCCATAACAACGTCCACTGGAAGACAGTTCCATAGCTTTAACCGATCTCACAGTGACAAACCCTTTCCCAACTCTACTTTATGTATCAATCCCGTAACTTGTAACATTCCTTGTTTGAAGAACTCATCCAGCTTTTTATTAAACTGACCAATGAACCTGCCATAACAACGTCCACTGGAAGACAGTTCCATAGCTTTAACCGTTCTCACAGTGACAAACCCTTTCCCAACTCTACTTTATGTATCAATCCCAGTAACTTGTAACATTCCTTGTTTGCAGAAACTCATCCAGCTTTTATTAAACGACCATGAACCTGCCATAACAACGTCCACTGGAAGACAGTTCCATACTTTACCGTTCTCACAGTGACAACCCTTTCCCAACTCTACTTTTATGTATCAATACCAGTAACTGTAACATTCCTTGTTTGTAGAAACTCATCCACGCTTTTTATTAAACTGACCAATGAACCTGCCATAACAACGTCCACTGGAAGACAGTTCCATAGCTTATACCGTCTCACAGTGACAACCCCTTTCCCAACTCACTTTATGTATCATACCAGTAACTTGTAACATCCTTGTTTGAGAAACTCATCCAGCTTTTTATTAAACTGACCAATGAACCGGCCATAACACGTCCACTGGAAGACAGTTCCATAGCTTTACCGTTCTCACAGTGAAAACCCTTTCCCAACTCTACTTTATGTATCAATCCCATTAACTTGTAACATTCCTTTTTGTAGAACTCATCCAGCTTTTTATTAAACTGACCAATGAACCTGCCATAACAACGTCCACGGAAGACAGTTCCATAGCGTTACCGTTCTCACAGTGACAAACCCTTTCCCAACTCTACTTTATGTATCAATACCAGTAACTTGTAACATTCCTTGTTTGTAGAAACTCATCCAGCTTTTTATTAAACTGACCAATGAACCTGCCATACAACTTCCACTGGAAGACGTTCCATAGCGTTACCGTTCTCACAGTGACAACCCTTTCCCAACTCTACTTTATGTATCATACCAGTAACTTGTAACATTCTTGTTTGTAGAAACTCATCCAGCTTTTTATTAAACTGACCAATGAACCTGCCATAACAACGTCCACTGGAAGACAGTTCCATAGCTTTACGGTTTCACAGTGACAAACCCTTTCCCAACTCTACTTTATGTATCAATACCAGTACACTTGTAACATTCCTTGTTTGTAGAAACTCATCCAGATTTTTATTAAAACTGACCAATGAACCTGCCATAACAACGTCCACTGGAAGACAGTTCCATAGCTTTAACCGTTGTCACAGTGACAACCCTTTCCCAACTCTACTTTATGTATCAATACCAGTAACTTGTAACATTCCTTGTTTGATAAACTCATCCACTTTTTATTAAACTGACCAATGAACCTGCCATAACACACGTCCCACTGGAACGACAGTTCCATAGCTTTTACGTTCTCACAGTGACAAACCCTTTCCCAACTCTACTTTATGTATCAATACCAGTAACTGTAACATTCCTTGTTTGTAGAAACTCATCCAGCTTTTTATTAACTGACCAATGACCTGCCATAACAACTCCACTGGAAGACAGTTCCATAGCTTTACCGTTCTCACAGTGACAAACCCTTTTCCCAACTCTACTTATGTATCAATACCAGTAACTTGTAACATTCCTTGTTTGTAGAAACTCATCCAGCTTTTTATTAAACTGACCAATGAACCTGCCATAACAACGTCCACTGGAAGACAGTTCCATAGCTTTTAACCGTTCTCACAGTGACAAACCCTTTCCCACTCTACTTTTATGTATTAATACCAGTAACTTGTAACATTCCTTGTTTGAAAACTCATCCAGCTTTTTATTAAACTGACCAATGAACCTGCATAACAACGTCCACTGGAAGACAGTTCCATAGCTTAACCGTTCTCACAGTGACAAACCCTTTCCCAACTCTACTTTATGTATCAATCCAGTAACTTGTAACATTCCTTGTTTGTAGAAACTCACCTCTTTTTATTAAACTGACCAATGAACCTGCCATAACAACGTCCACTGGAAGACAGTTCCATAGCTTTTACACCGTTCTCACAGTGACAAACCCTTTCCCAACTCTACTTTATGTATCAATACCAGTAACTTGTAACATTCCTTGTTTGTAGACTCCATCCAGCTTTTTTTAAACTGACCAATGAACCTGCCAATAACAACGTCCACTGGAAGACAGTTCCATAGCTTTACCGTTCTCACATGACAAACCCTTTCCCAACTCTACTTTATGTATCAATCCAGTAACTTGTAACATTCCTTGTTGTAGAAACTCTCCAGCTTTTATTAAACTGACCAATGAACCTGCCATAACAACGTCCACTGGAAGACAGTTCCATAGCTTTACCCGTTCTCACAGTGACAAACCCTTTCCCAACCTACTTTATGTATCAATACCAGAACTTGTACCATTCCTTGTTTGTAGAAACTCACCGCTTTTTATTAAACTGACCAATGAACCTGCCATAACAACTCCACTGGAAGACGTTCCATAGCTTTATAACCGTTCTCACAGTGACAAACCCTTCCCATACTACTTTATGTATCAATCCCAGTAACTTGTAATTCCTTGTTTGTAGAAACCCATCCACTTTTTTATTAAACTGACCATGAACCTGCCATAACAACATCCACTGGAAGACAGTTCCATAGCTTTACACCGTTCTCCACGTGACAAACCCTTTCCCATCTGTCTTTATGTATCAATACCGTAACTTGTAACATTCCTTGTTTGTAGAAACTCATCCAGCTTTTATTAAACTGACCAATGAACCTGCCATAACAACGTCCACTGAAGACAGTTCCATAGCTTTACCGTTCTCACAGTGACAAACCCTTTCCCAACTCTACTTTATGTATCAATACCAGTAACTTGTAACATTCCTTGTTTGAAAACTCATCCACGTTTTTTATTAAACTGACCAATGACCTGCCATACACACGTCCACCGAAGACAGTTCCATAGCTTTTACCGTTCTCACAGTGATAAACCCTTTCCCAACTCTACTTTTATAATCAATCCCAGTAACTTGTAACATTCCTTGTTTGTAGAACCATACCTATGCAGTTTTTATTAACTGACCATGAACCTGCCATAAACAACGTCCACTGGAAGACAGTTCCATAGCTTATTACCGTTCTCACAGTGACAAACCCTTTCCCAACTCTACTTTATGTATCAATACCAGTAACTTGTAACATTCCTTGTTTGTAAAACTCATCCAGCTTTATTATTAAACTGACCAATGAACCTGCCATAACACGTCCACTGGAAGACAGTTCCTAGCTTTAAACCGTTCTCATAGTTAAAAACCCTTTCCCAACTCTACTTTATGTATCAATCCCAGTAACTTGTAACACATTCCTTTGTTTGCAGAAACTCATCCAGCTGTTTATTAAACTGACCAATGACACCTCCTGCCATAACAACGTCCACTGGAAGACTTCCATAGCTTTAACCGTTCTCACAGTGAAAACCCTTTCCCCAACTCTACTTTATGTTCATACCATAACTTGTAACATTCCTTGTTTGTAGAAACCATTCCAGCTTTTTATTAAACTGACCAGAACCTCCATAACAACATCCACTGGAAGACAGTTCCATGAGCTTTACCTTCTCACAGTGAAAACCCTTTCCCAACTCTACTTTATGTATCAATACCAGTAACTTGTAACATTCCTTGTTTGTAGAAACTCATCAGCTTTATTAAACTGACCAATGAACCTGCCATAACAACGTCACTGGAAGACAGTTCCATAGCTTTACCGTTCTCACAGTGACAAACCCTTTCCCAACTCTACTTTATGTATCAATACCAGTACTTGTAACATTCCTTGTTTGTAAACTCATCACAGCTTTTTATTAAACTGACCAATGAACCTGCCATAACAACGTCCACTCGAAGACAGTTCCATAGCTTTACCGTTCTCACAGTGAAAAACCCTTTCCCAACTCTACTTTATGTATCAATACCAGTAACTTGTAACATTCCTTGTTTGTAGAAACTCCTCCAGCTTTTTATTAAACTGACCAATGAACCTGCCATAACAACGTCCCTTCCCACTGAAGACAGTTCCATAGCTTTACTTCTCACAGACAAACCCTTTCCAACTCTACTTTATTATCATCCCAGTAACTTGTAACATTCCTTGTTTGTAGAACTCATCCAGCTTTTTATATTAAACTGACCAATGAACCTGCCATAACAACGTCCACTGAAGACAGTTCCATAGCTTACCGTTCTCACATGTGACAAACCCTTCCCAACTCTACTTTATGTATCAATACCAGTAACTTAAACATTCCTTGTTTGTAGAAACTCATCCAGCTTTTTATTAAACTGACCAATGAACCTGCCATAACAACGTCCACTGGAAGACAGTTCCATAGCTTTACCTTCTCACAGTGACAAACCCTTTCCCACTCTACTTTATGTATCAATACAGTAACTTTAACATTCCTTGTTTGTAGAAACTCATCCAGCTTTTTATTAAACTGACCAATGAACCTGCCATAACACGTCCACTGGAAGACAGTTCCATAGCTTTACCGTTCTCACAGTGACAAACCCTTTCCCAACTCTACTTTTGTATCAATACCAGTAACTGTAACATTCCTTGTTTGTAGAAACTCATACCAGCTTTTATTAAACTGACCAATGAACCTGCCATAACAAGTCCACTGGAAGACAGTTCCATAGCTTACCGTTCTCACAGTGACAAACCCTTTCCCAACTCTACTTTATATCATACAGTAACTTTGTAACATTCCTGTTTGTAGAAACTCATCCAGCTTTTTATTAAACTGACCAATGAACCTGCCATAACAACGTCCACTGGAAGACAGTTCCATAGCTTACCGTTCTCACAGTGACAAACCCTTTCCCAACTCTACTTATGTATCAATACCAGTAACTTGTAACATTCCTTGTTTGTAGAAACTCATCACAGCTTTTTATTAAACTGAACCTGAACCTGCCATAACAACGTCCACTGGAAGACAGTTCCATAGCTTTACCGTTCTCACAGTGACAACCCTTTCCCAACTCTACTTTATGTATCAACCCAGTAACTTGTAACATTCCTTGTTTGTAGAAACTCATCCAGCTTTTTTAAACTGACCATGAACCTGCCATAACAACGTCCACTGAAGACAGTTCCATAGCTTTACCGTTCTCACAGTGACAAACCCTTTCCCAACTCTACTTTATGTATCAATACCAGTAACTTGTAACATTCCTTGTTTGTAGAAACTCATCCAGCTTTTTATAACTGACCAATGAACCTGCCATAACAACGTCCACTGGAGACAGTTCCATAGCTTTAACGTTCTCACAGTGACAAACCCTTTCCCAACTCTACTTATTATCAATACCAGTAACTTGTAACATTCTTGTTTGTAGAAACTCATCCAGCTTTTATTAAACTGACCAATGAACCTGCCATAACAACGTCCACTGGAAGACGTTCCATAGCTTTACCGTTCTCACAGTGACAAACCCTTTCCCAACTCTACTTTATGTATCAATCCAGTAATTGTACACATTCCTTGTTTGTAGAAACTCATCCAGCTTTTTATTAAACTGACCAATGAACCTGCCATAACAACGTCCACTGGAAGACAGTTCCTAGCTTTACCGTTCTCACAGTGCAAACCCTTTCCCAACTCTACTTTATGTATCAATACCAGTAACTTGTAACATTCCTTGTTTGTAGAAACTCATCCAGCTTTTTATTAAACTGACCAATGAACCTGCCATAACAACGTCCACTGGAAGACAGTTCCATAGCTTTACCGTTCTCACAGTGACAAACCCTTTCCCAACTCTACTTTATTCATTAATCCCAGTAACTTGTAACATTCCTTGTTTGTAGAAACTCACCAGCTTTTATTAAAACTGACCAATGAACCTGCCATAACAACGTCCACTGGAAGACAGTTCCATAGCTTTACCGTTTCACAGTGACAAACCCTTTCCCAACTCTACTTTATGTATCAATCCAGTAACTGTAACATTCCTTGTTTGTAGAAACCATCCAGCTTTTTATTAAACTGACCATGAACCTGCCATAACAACGTCCACTGGAAGACAGTTCCATAGCTTTACCTTCTCACAGTGACAAACCCTTTCCAACTCTACTTTATGTATCAAATCCCGTACTTGTAACATTCCTTGTTTGTAGAAACTCATCCAGCTTTTTTATTAAACTGACCAATGAACCTGCCCATAACAACGTCCACTGGAAGACAGTTCCATAGCTTTACCGTTCTCACAGTGACAAACCCTTTCCCAACTCTACTTTATGTATCAATACCAGTAACTTGTAACATTCCTTGTTTGTAAAACTCATCCAGCTTTTTATTAACTGACCAATGAACCTGCCATAACAACGTCCACTGGAAGACAGTTCCATAGCTTTAACCGTTCTCACAGTGACAAACCCTTTCCCAACTCTACTTTATGTATCATATCCAGTAACTTGTAACATTCCTTGTTTGTAGAAACTCATCCAGCTTTTTATTAACTGACCAATGAACCTGCATAACAACGTCCACTGGAAGACAGTTCCATAGCTTTACCTTCTCACAGTGACAAACCCTTTCCCAACTCTACTTTATGTATCAATCCAGTAACTTTTAACATTCCTGTTTGTAGAAACTCTCCACTTTTATTAAACTGACCAATGAACCGGCCATAACAACGTCCACGGAAGACAGTTCCATAGCTTTACCGTTCTCAACAGTGACAAACCCTTTCCCAACTCTACTTTATGTATCATCCAGTAACTTGTAACATCCTTGTTTGTAGAACTCCATCCAGCTTTTATTAAACGGACCAATGAACCTGCCATAACAACGTCCACTGGAAGACAGTTCCATAGCTTTACCTTCTCACAGTGACAAACCCTTTCCCAACTCTACTTTATGTATCAATCAGTAACTTGTAACATTCCTTGTTTGTAGAAACTCATCCAGCTTTTTTATTAAACTGACCAATGACCTGCCATAACAACGTCCACTGGAAGACAGTTCCATAGCTTACCTTCTCTACGTGACAAACCCTTTCCAACTCTACTTTATGTTATCAATCCAGTAACTTGTAACATTCTGTTTGAGAAACTCATCCATTTTATTAAACTGACCAATGAACCGCCATAACACGTCCACTGGAAACAGTTCCATACTTTACCGTTCTCACAGTGACAAACCCTTTCCAACTCTACTTTATGTATCAATACCAGTAATTGTAACATTCTTGTTGTAGAAACTCATCCAGCTTTTTATTAACTGACCATGAACCTGCCATAAACAACGTCCACTGGAAGACAGTTCCATAGCTTTACCGTTCTCACAGTGACACCCTTCCCAACTCTACTTTATGTATCAATACCAGTAACTTGTAACATTCCTTGTTTGTAGAAATCATCCACTTTTTATTAAAACTGACACTGAACCGCCATAACAACGTCCACTGGAAGACAGTTCCATAGCTTTAACCGTTCTCACAGTGACAAACCCTTTCCCAACTCTACTTTATGTATCAATCACCAGTAACTTGTAACATTCCTTGTTTGTAGAAACTCATCCACTTTTTATAAACTGACCAATGAACCTGCCATAAACAACGTCCACTGGAAGACAGTTCCATAGCTTTACCGTTCTCACAGTGACAAACCCTTTCCCAACTCTACTTATGTATCAATACCAGTAACTTGTAACATTCCTGTTTGTAGAAACCATCCAGCTTTTTATTAAACTGACCAATGAACCTGCCAAACAACGTCCACTGGAAGACAGTTCCATAGCTTACCTTCTCACAGTGACAAACCCTTCCCAACTCTACTTTAGTATCAATCCCAGTAACTTGTAACACTTCTTGTTTGTAGAAACTCATCCAGCTTTTATTAAACTGACCAATGAACCTGCCATAACAACGTCCACTGGAAGACAGTTCCATAGCTTTACCGTTCCACAGTGACAAACCCTTTCCCAACTCTACTTTATGTATCATACCAGTAACTTGTAACATTCCTGTTTGTAGAAACTCATCCAGCTTTTTATTAACTGACCAATGAACCTGCCATAACAACGTCCACTGGAAGACAGTTCCATAGCTTTACCTTCTCACAGTGACAAACCCTTTCCCCAACTCTACTTTATGTATCAATACCAGTAACTTGTAACATTCCTTGTTGTAGAAACTCATCCAGCTTTTTATTAAACTGACCAATGAACCTGCCATAACAACGTCCACTGAAGACAGTTCCATAGCTTTACCGTTCTCACAGTGACAAACCCTTTCCCAACTCTACTTTATGTATCAATCCAGTAACTTGTAACATTCCTTGTTTGAGAAACTCATCCAGCTTTTTTAAACTGACCAATGAACCTGCCTAACAATGCCACTGGAGACAGTTCCATAGCTTTATACCAGTTCTCACAGTGACAAACCCTTTCCACACTCACTTTATGTATCAAATCCCAGTAACTTGTAACATTCCTTGTTTGTAGAAACTCATCCAGCTTTTTATTAAACTGACCAATGAACCTGCCATAACAACGTCCACTGGAAGACAGTTCCATAGTTTTACCGTTCTCACAGTGACAAACCCTTTCCCAACTCTACTTTATATTACAATACCAGTAACTTGTAACATTCCTTGTTTGTAGAAACTCATCCAGCTTTTTATAAACTGACCAATGAACCTGCCATAACACACCGTCCACTGGAAGACAGTTCCATAGCTTTACCGTTCTCACAGTGACAACCCTTTCCCCACTCTACTTTATGTATCAATCCAGTACTTGTAACATTCCTGTTTGTAGAAATCATCCAGCTTTTTATTAACTGACAATGAACCTGCCATAACAACGTCCACTGAAGACAGTTCCATAGCTTTACCTTCTCACAGTGACAAACCCTTTCCCAACTCTACTTTATGTATCAATACCAGTAACTTGTAACATTCCTTGTTTGTAGAAACTCATCCAGCTTTTTTATTAAACTGACCAATGAACCTGCCTAACACAGTCCACTGGAAGACAGTTCCATAGCTTTACCGTTCTCACAGTGACAAACCCTTTCCCAACTCTACTTTATGTATCACCAGTAACTTGTAACATTCCTTGTTTGTAGAAACTCATCCAGCTTTTATTAAACTGACCAATGAACCTGCCATAACAACGTCCACTGGAAGACAGTTCCATAGCTTTACCGTTCTCACAGTGACAAACCCTTTCCCAACTCTACTTTATGTATCAATCCAGTAACTTGTAACATTCCTTGTTTGTAGAAACTCATCCAGCTTTTTTTAAACTGACCAATGAACTGCCATAACAACGTCCACGGAAGACAGTTCCATAGCTTACCGTTCTCACAGTGACAAACCTTTCCCAACTCTACTTTATGTATCAATCACCAGTACTTGTAACATTCCTTGTTTTAGAAACTCATCCAGCTTTTTATTAAACTGACCAATGAACCTGCCTAACAACGTCCACTGGAAGACAGTTCCATAGCTTTATACCGTTCTCACAGTGACAAACCCTTTCCCAACTCTACTTTATGTATCAATCCCATTAACTTGTAACTTCCTTGTTTGTAGAAACTCATCCAGCTTTTTATTAAATGACCATAACCTGCCATAACAACGTCCACTGGAAGACAGTTCCATAGCTTTACCGTTCTCACAGTGACAAACCTTTCCAACTCTACTTTATGTATCAATCCCAGTAACTGTAACATTCCTTGTTTGTAGAAACCTCATCAGCTTTTTATTAAACTGACCAATGAACCTGCCATAACAACGTCCACTGGAAGACAGTTCCATAGCTTTACCGTTCTCACAGTGACAAACCCTTTCCCAACTCTACTTTATGTATCAATACCAGTAACTTGTAACATTCCTTGTTTGTAGAAACTCATCCAGCTTTTTATTAAACTGACCAATGAACCTGCCATAACAACGTCCACTGGAAGACAGTTCCATAGCTTTACCGTTCTCACAGTGACAAACCCTTTCCCAACTCTACTTTATGTATCAATACCAGTAACTTGTAACATTCCTTGTTTGTAGAAACTCATCCAGCTTTTTTTAAACTGACCAATGAACCGCCATAACAACGTCCACTGGAAGACAGTTCCATGAGCTTTACCGTTCTCACAGTGACAACCCTTCCCAACTCTACTTTATGTATCAATACCAGTAACTTGTAACATTCCTTGTTTGTAGAAACTCATCCAGCTTTTTATTTAAACTGACAATGAACCTGCATAACACGTCCACTGAAGACAGTTCCATAGCTTTACCGTTCCACAGTGACAAACCCTTCCCAACTCTACTTTATGTATCAATCCAGTACTTGTAACATTCCTTGTTTGTAGAAACCATCCAGCTTTTATTAAAACGACCAATGAACCTGCCATAACAACGTCCACTGGAAGACAGTTCATAGCTTTACCGTTCTCACAGTGACAAACCCTTTCCAACTCTACTTTATGTATCCAATACCAGTACTTGATAACATTCCTTGTTTGTAGAAACCATCCAGCTCTTTTTATTAAACTGACAATAAACCTGCCATAACACGTCCACTGGAAGACGTCTAGTTTTACCGTTAACATGAAAAAGATTCCGAACTTCCTTAACATTTCTTCATTCTTAAGGATGTCTTGTGCTATGACTGTCTCTGATTGACAATGCCCAGCTATTTATTGTATGGCCCTCTTAATGGTGCTTATGTTCATTAAATCTACTAGGTTATAATCCCATTTAGATCAGCGATTGATATTCTGATCAATTTGGTGAATTAGATCCAATTATTAGAATATCGAAGACATTTCCCCATGTTTTCATAGACCACCTTGGCAATCTATGTGCCTATTTGAAAAACGCCTTTATGTCCGATTAGATGAACGAGTTTTCTAAGCTCGTAAATCAATGGGAAAACCAGGGCCAGTGTACACAGCATTCACTGTTTATCTTTTGCACACATGTCTGAGTTGGGGATGAGAGTTCTCCGAAACTTGTACAGACAATAGTTACAGAATTTCCTTGTCCTGCAAGTGAGATGGCAGAGAGAGATAGTGGTTGTGTGTGTAGTGTATGGGTAGGTGATTGTTACTGTGTTTGAGTGGTGTGTAGGGTCGGGGATACAATGTGTCACTGTGTGTGATATGCTGTGGTGGTTTGATAGGGTCACGTGAAGGAATGTATCACTCTGTGTGAGTGTGTGTGTTGTTATGGGGATGGTATTTTGTCCCTGTGTGGTGTGCGTGTGTAGGGTACGTAAGGAATGTATCAGCTCTTGTGGGTGTGTGTGTGTGAGTGTGTGTGTAGGTTATGGGGAGGTAATTTTTGTCCCTGTGATGTGTGTGTGTGTGTGTGTGTGTAGGGTACCGGAAGGAAATGTCTCCTGTGTGTGTGTGTAGGGTATGGAGAGGTATGTGTCCCTGTGTGTGTGTGTGTGTGTGTGTGTGGGTGTGGTATGGTATAGCGATGTGTCATGTGTGTGTGTGTAGGGTTGGTGAGTAATGTGTCCTGTGTGTGTGGTGTGTGTGTTGTGTGTTAGGGTAGCGGTGATGATGTTGTATCATGTATCACGTGTGTGTGTGTGTAGGGTATGGGGAGGTAATGTGTCCCTGTGTGTGTGTGTGTGTGTGTGTGTGTAGGTTAACACGAAGGAAATGTATCACGGTTGTGTGTGTGTAGGGTATGGGGAGGTAATGTGTCCCTGTGTGTAGGGTATGGGGAGGTAATGTGTCACTGTGTGTAGGGTAATGGGAGTTATGTGTCATTTTTCGTGTGTGTTTGTAGGTAAAGGGAGGTAATGTTCTCTCACGTGTTAGGGTATGGAGAGGTAATGTGTCCATCGTGGTGTGTAGGGTATGGAGAGGTTAATTTGTCACTGTTGTAGTGATGAGAGTAATG
The DNA here is from genome assembly GCA_019447015.1 of Hymenochirus boettgeri. NCBI lineage: Eukaryota > Metazoa > Chordata > Amphibia > Anura > Pipidae > Hymenochirus > Hymenochirus boettgeri. The sequence goes on along the minus strand of JAACNH010001675.1, from coordinate 2,390 downwards.
TGTCACTGTGTGTGTGGTGTAGGGTATGGGGAGGTAATGTGTCACTGTGTGTGTGTGTAGGGTACGGAAGGTAATGTGTCCCTGTGTGTAGGGTATGGGGAGTAAATGTGTCACTGTGTGTAGGGTATGGGGAGGTCATTGACTGTGTGTAGGAATGGGGGATTTAATGTGTCACTGTGTGTAGGGTATGGGGAGGTAATGTGTCACTGTGTGTAGGGGGTAGGGGAGGTAATGTGTCACTGTGTGGTAGGGTATGGGGAGGTAATGTGTCACTGTGTGTAGGGTATGGGAGGTAATGTGTCACTGTGTGTGTGTGTAGGGTATGGGGAGGTAATGTGTCATTTCTGTGGTGTGTGTTTAAGGTTAGGGGAGTAATGTGTCACTATGTGAGTGTGTGTGTAGGGTATGGGGAGGTATGTGTACTGTTTGGTAGGGTATGGGGAGGTAATGTGTCCACGTGTGGTGTGTAGGGTACAGGGAGGTATGTGTCACTGTGTGTAGGGTATGGGGAGGTAATGTGTCACTGTGTGTAGGGTATGGTGAGTAAGGGTGTCCCACTGTGTGTGTGTGTAGGGTATGGGGAGGTAATGTGTCACTGTGTGTGTGTGTTAGGGTATGAGGAGTGTAATGTGGTCCCTGTGTGTAGGGTATGGGGAGTAATGTGTCCCACTGTGGTGTAGGGTATGGGAGGTTAATGTGTCACTGCTGTGTAGGGTATGTGGGAGGTAATGTGGTCACTGTTGTGTAGGGTATGGGGATGTAATGTGGGCACTGTGTTATATGGGTATGGGGAGGTATGTGTCACTTGTGGTAGGGTATGGGGAGGTACTGTGTCAACTTTGTGTAGGGTATAGGGAGGTAATGTGTCACTGTGGTGTGTGTAGGGTATGGGGAGGTAATGTGTCACTGTGTGTAGGGTATGGGGAGGTAATGTGTCACTGTGTTGTGTAGGGTATGGGGAGGTAATGTGTCACTGTGTGGATGTATGGAGCAGGTAATGTTCATCTGGAGGGTGTGTGTGTAGGTATGGGGAGGTAATGTGTCACTGTGTGTGTGTGTAGGTATAGGGAGGTAATGTGTCCACTATGATGTGAGTGTGTGTGTAGGGTATGGGAGGTAATGTGTCCTGTGTGTAGGTATGGGGAGGTAATGTGTCACTGTGTTAAAGGTAATGGGAGGTAATGTGTCACTGTGTGTGTTGTAGGGTATGGGGAGGTAATGTGTCCTGTGTGTGTGTGTAGGGTATAGGGAGGTAATGTGTCACGGTGTGTAGGGTATGGGAGGTAATGTGTCACTGTGTGTAGGGTATGGGGAGGTAATGTGTCACTGTGTGTAGGGTATGGGGAGGTAAATGTGTCACTGTGGTGTGTGTGTAGGGTTATGGGGAGGTAATGTGTCACTCTTGTGTGGTGTGTAGGGTATAGGGAGGTAATGTGTCACTGTGTGTAGGGTATGGGGAGGTAATGTGTCACTGTGTGTAGGGTATGGGGAGGGAATGTGTCACTGTGTGTGTGTGTAGGGTATGGGGAGGTAATGTGTCACTGTGTGTAGGGTATGGGGAGGTAATGTGTCACTGTGTGTTGGTTTGTAGGGTATGGGAGGTAAGTTGTCACGTTGTGTGTTAGGGTATAGGGAGTAATGTGTCACTGTGGGTTGTGTGTGTAGGTATGGGGAGGTAATGTGTCACTGTGTGTGTGTGTAGGGTATAGGGAGGTCAATGTGTCACTATTTAGTGTGTGTGTAGGGTAGGGGGAGTGTAATGTGTCACTGCGTGTAGGGTATGAGAGGTAATGTGTCACTGTGTGTAGGGTATGGGGAGGTTAATGGTCACTGTGTGGTGTGTAGGGTTAGGGAGGTAATGTGTCACCTATGTGAAGTGTGTGTGTAGGTATGGGGATGTTGTGTCACTGTGTGTGTGTGTAGGGTCTGGGGAGGTAATGGTCACTGTGTGTATGTGTGTTTAGGGTATGGGGAGGTATGTGGTCACTATGTGAGTGTGTGTGTAGGGTAACGGGGTAGTAATGTGTCACTGTGTAGTGTGTGTGTGGTTGTAGGGTATGGGAGTGACTCACACACACAGGGTCACTGGCGAATATAGAATGCACTCTACCACAGTCGTGTTTTGACCCGTGTGTGTGTGCGTGTGTGCGTGTGTTTGTTTAGTGGGTAATGTGTCAGAACTTCCTTTAATTATCTCCCTTAGTTTTTTCTCTATTTGTTTATAAATATTTCCTTTCCTGCCATTTCCCCTTTTGGAATGTGAAGGAAACTGTGTTATCCGCCTGTCTCGATAATCGATACACGATGGGTTCGATATCTTCTATCTCTCTATCTATCTATCTATCTATCTATCTATCTATCTATCTATCATCCACAAATCCTTCATTCAT
>JAACNH010001674.1:0-62093 GCA_019447015.1 Hymenochirus boettgeri | reverse complement strand
TAGGAAATAGCACCAAAGATCTTATAAGTAACAGGGTGGCTATATAGGAGATAATACCCAGGATATTATATGTAACAGGGTGGCTATATAGTAGATAATACCCAGGATATTATATGTAACAGGGTGGCTATATAGGAGATAATACCCAGGATATAATTACTGGTATTAATACATATACTGTAGTTATGGTTGGTACAGGGACACTATATAATATTAAGAATATCTGGTATTAATACATATACTGTAGTTTTGGTTGGTACGGGGATAATATATAATAGAGAATTACTGGTATTAATACATATACTGTAGTTCTGGTTTGGTACAGGGATACTATATAATATTGAGAATTACTAGTATTAAAGGGCATGTCCACCCCCAAAACTATAATCTCCCAACTACTGGCCCCATCATGTAGTGTAGTGTAATCCTTACCTCACATCCCAGCTCCATATGATTCTCCTGTAGTCCCCCTCCAATGTCCCAAAAACTGCCCACCAGGAGCAGGACTCTGCCTCCTAACTGGCTTCCGGAAGAAGTTTGGCATGCGTACTGCAGCCCTTCTCCCCCTCCCTCCCCCTCCCTCTAAGGATTCCCTCCCCCTAGTATATAACTCTTAATATATAGTATTGTCCCAGTCCCCCCAGCCCCAACCGCTATATTTATATGTTTAGAAAGCTCCGCAAACTTTACTTACCTCTCCTCTTTCCTCCACCGAAATGAGCTCCCGGCAGCCGCGTCCATGATTGGCTGCCGCTCATTTTCTCGCAAGCAGAGTTCCGGCAGCGCGGCGGAGGAAAGTGGGGAGGTAAGTAGAGTTTGGGGCACTTTCTAAACATATAAATATAGCGGTTGGGGCTGGGCTGGCAGGGGGAATCTTATATTAAAAAATGATTTTTAGGATGGACATACCCTTTATTACATATACTGTAGTTCTGGTTGGTACGGGGATAATATATTATATTGAGAATTACTGGTATTAATACATATACTATAGTTCTGGTTGGTACAAGGATACTATATAATATTGAGAATCAACTGGTATAATACATACTGTAGTTTCTGGTTGTACGGGATACTATATAATATTGAGAATAATTAGTATTATACATATACTGTAGTTCTGTTGGTATGGGATATATATAATATGGAGATATTATTAGTATTAATACATATACTGTAGTTCTGGTTGGTACAGGGATACTATATAATATGAGAATGACTGGTATTAATAAATATACTGTAGTTCTGGTTGGTACAGGGATACTATATAATTGAGAATACTGGTATTAATACATTACTGTAGTTCTGGTTGTACAGGGATACTATTATAATATTGAGAATTACTGGTATTATACATATACTGTAGTTCTGGTTGGTACAGGGATACTAGGTAATATTTGAGATGACTGGTATAATAATTATATATTGTAGTTCTGGTTGGTACGGGATACTATATAATATTGAGATTTATCGGTATTAATACATATACTGTAGTTCTGGTTGGTTACAGGGATACTATATAATATTGAGAATTACTGGTATTAATACTATACTGTAGTTTGTTGGTACGGGGTACTATATAATATTGAGAATTACTGGTTTAAAATAGTACTGTCGTTCTAGTTGGTAAGGGATACTATATAATATTGGAATTACTGGTATTAATACATATACTGTAGTTCTGGTTGGTATGGGGAGACTCTATAATGAGAATTACCTTATTAATACATATACTGTAGTTCTGGTTGGTACAGGATACTATATAATATTGAGAATTATGGTAGTAATACATTACTGTAGTAGTACTGGTTGGTATGGATACTATATAATATTGAGAATTACTGGTATTAATACATATACTGTAGCTCTGGTTGGTACGGGGTAATATATAATATTGAGAATTTACTGGTATTAATACTTACTGTAGTTCTGGTTGGTACGGGGATACTATATAATATTGAGAATCATCGGTATTAATACATATACTGTAGTTCTGGTTGGTACTAGGGGATACTATATAATATGAGGAATATCGGTATTAATTCAATATACTGTAGTTCTGGTTGGTACGGGGATTACTATATATATGAGAATTACTGGTATTAATACATATACTGTAGTTTGGTTGGTACAGGGATACATATAATATTGAGAATTACTGGTATTAATTACATGTACTGTAGTTCTGGTTGTACGGGATATATATATATTGAGAATTACTGTATTAATACATATACTGTAGTTCTGGTGGTACGGTGGATACTATATAATATTGAGAATTACTGGTATTAATACATATATGTAGTTCTGGTTGGTACGGGGGATACTATTATAATATTGAGAATTACTGGTATTAATACATTACTGTGTAGTTCTGGTTGGTACGGGGATATTATATAATATTGAGAATTAATGGTATTTAATACTATACTGTTTAGTTCTGGTTGGTACAGGGATACTATATAATATTGAGAATTACTGGTATTAATACATATACTGTAGTTCTGGTTGTACAGGGATACTATATAATGAGAATTACTGGTATTAATACATATACTGTAGTTCTTGTTGGTACGGGGACAATATATAATATTGAGAATTACTGGTATTAATACATATACTGTAGTTCTGGTTTGGTACGGGGATAATATATAATATTGAGAATTACTAATATTAATACATATACTGTAGTTCTGGTTGGTACGGGGATACTATATAATATTGAGAATCACTGGTATTAATACAAATACTGTAGTTCTGGTTGGTACGGGGATAATATATAATATTGAGAATTTCTAGTATTAATACATATACTGTAGTTCTGGTTGGTACAGGGATACTATGTAATATTGAGAATGACTGGTATTAATATATATACTGTAGTTCTGGTTGGTATGGGGATACTATATAATATTGAGAATTACTGGTAATTATACATATACTGTTTATTCTTCCACTTTTTTGGACCGTATCTCCTCCCACAGTTTTTGAGCTAGAGACATGAAATTTGGTACATACATGCGGGGCATATAGGAGAAGTGTGCTATCTTTAAGCTAAGGAATCCGTAAAAGTGTTACGGCATTATCGACAAATTACCGGATATTTTTTCCCCTAGACTATAATGGTAACAATCCTCAAATGTGGATATTTCAAAACCGTTTTTTTCATGGTCATAAATACAAATGGTGATACCTCCAACCCCCCACACAGACCCAGGTACACCCTCCTACTGATCTACCTTTCCATTCCCATCGAAGCCATATTTAAAGGGTAACTAAAGTAAAAAAAACTAATTTAGATTTATTCTCAATAAAAGATAGTTTTATGGTTATAAACACAAAAGACATACCCGCTTTACCAGACCCAGGTACACACACCTACTAATCTACTTATCCATTACAGTGGCAGCCATACTTAAAGAGTAACTAAAGTAAAAAAACTAATTTAGATTTATCCTCAATAAAAAATACCGTATATACTCGAGTATAAACCGACCCGAGTATAAACCGAGGTACCCAATTTCAGCTAAAAATCCTAATAAAAGTTGTTGACTCGAGAATAAACCGAGGGTAGAAACTTGGCATTCAAGATAGATAGATAGATAGATAGATAGATAGATAGAATGGTAGAGGATAGATAGATAGATAGAATAGCAGAGATTAGATAGATAGATAGAATGGTAGAGGATAGATATATAGATAGATAGAATAGCAGAAATTAGATAGATAGATAGATTGATAGATAGACAGAATGGTAGAGATTAGATAGATAGATAGATAGATAGATAGATAGAATGGTAGAGATTAGATAGATAGAATGGTAGAGATTAGATAGATAGATAGATAGAATGGCAGAGATTAGATAGATAGATAGAATGGCAGAGATTAGATAGATAGATAGATAGATAGATAGATAGATAGATAGAATGGCAGAGATTAGATAGATAGATAGATAGATAGAATGGTAGAGATTAGATAGATTTCAGTTTGTACCTGAAGGGCTTCCTGTGTAAGGCTGGTAAGTTTCTCTTACTGGGAGCAGACTGTGTGCCAGGTACCGGTTAACTTGCTCTGCATTCCGGCAGCCGCGCGCGCCCATTCCTGTACTGGTGTGCCGGCTGACGTCACTGCTTGGCGCCGGGGAGTGAGGTCAGGCCGGTGCACCAGTAGAGAGAAAGATCGTGCGGCTGCCGGAATGCTCAGGTAAGCTGTTGACTCGAGTATAAACCGAGTCCGAGTTTTCAGGCTGATTTTTCAGCCTGAAAAACTCGGTTTATACTCGAGTATATACGGTAGTTTTTTTTAATAACTTTATTTTTCAAATTTTTCAATCATTATTATAAACAGAGAAATGAAGACATGTTGATAAGATAATGTTTACATTTTAACATTTTTGGTTAACATGGTCTTCCTTGCTTTTATTTGTTGTCAGATTGGTTTCGATTTTAAAGGAAGATGGAAATATGTTTAAAATCATATATAATCGACATAGAATATTCTAATCTAACAATATAAACTAGCCGGTGGGTTTATTGGGTTCGCATGTTCGGTTTGTCTCTGGTGGGGGATTTAGGGATGTTGTCTCCCCGGTTGGGGCCCGAGGGCGAACCCACGCATCGCCTAAGCCACATTCATCAATATGTCCCATGGGGTCCATATTTTGACAAATTTTCTATATTATCATGGACCAATAAAAAATAGTTTTAAGGTTGTAAATACAAAAAAGACATACCCCTCAACCAGACCCAGGTACACACACCTACTGATCTACTTATCCATTACTGTGGAAGCCATACTTTAAAGGGTAACTAAATTCAAAAAAACTAATTATGACCAATCATCAAAAAAGTTTTTTTTTAACGCTCAACCTGACATAGGTACACACACCTACTGATCTACTTATCCATTACTATGGCAGCCGTACGTAAAGGGTAACTAAAGTAAAAAAAAAACATTTTGATCAATCATCAAAAAAGTTAGTATTTTATCCCCCAACCTGATATGAATACGCACACACACACACCAACTGACCTACCTTTAATGCATGTGACATATTTAAAGGGTAAGTAAAAAACAACAATGTCCTCTTCATTGACATTATTGAGTTTTAAAATCTGCAGCACAAACACACAAATTCCCTTCCAAAATGCGGCCTTTCAAGCCAAATTCAAAATTTATACTTAAACTTTCCCTTTCTAGTTATTATTGTAACGATATGTAATTATTCAATGTTTTTCATTTTTTCATTGTAAATAAGCAATGCAATGTTCTAAATTACTGTATATATAGAGATAACTTTTTTTATGCTTTACTGTATATTATATGGTCAAAATATCCATTAAATGAATTCTGAAATGGCAAAAAAGTGTCTAGAAGTCTTTCTGCTATATATTGTGGAAATTGATATTGCAGCACTGTTGAGTTACAAAGTTACATTTGTTAAAAACATTCCGGTAGTTATGACAGTGCAAAACTTGTTCAGAAGCAGTAGGTTTAGCCACAAAATATCACCATGTAGAAGGTTCCAATAATTTTTTCATACTGTGTATTTTCTTGGTTGAAGTTTCATTTATAATTATTTAAAGGTTTTCTTTGCTTCCAAAAAAAATAAGATTTCAGATTTAAAACCCGACCTGTAGATTCTGAGAAATATTTGTTTGAAATAACAGCATGTTCAGGTAAAGACCCGTCACTCAAACTAGATATTATAATATGCCCCTCCCCCTGACCTCTTACTATGATCTGTCTCTTAGAATGGAAATAATATTTGTCTGTCTGCCAGCACACTCTGCTATAGGTGAGAGACTTGCAGTCAGCAGAGGAAAAGTCAACTGATCGTTCTGTGCTACTTGTTTAAAAGGAATCTCTGGTTGTAAGAATAATATATCCTACACTGGTCCAACCATTATTTGATGCCTAGTTCTTAGAACACTGAAAAAGCCTACAGCTGCGGGGACAGAATTCACACACACACAGGGCAGTACTGAAAACTATCTCAGTTTATTTAGGTCATACATTGGCATAATGAAACAAAGGAAAAACCTTGCATGACGAAAAGGGGCTTTACCAGACTTTATGCTGTAAAAATATAATAAAACATGTCTTGGAATGCGGAGATAGAGACAAGTTGACATAGGAGGCAGAAGACCTTGAGATAACGTATATCTATGGCCATGAGAAACAGCTTTGGGCTAGGTACAGCTTGGTACATTTTGAGAAAAACAGACTAAGTAATATGTGCACAATGGAGTCGAAAACAAAATGGCTGCTATTGGCTAAGTGATTATACAGAATATAAAAAACCTAACAGTTCCACCCTTTATCCAAAGGGATAACTAAACGGAAATTATATGTATGTCTAGCAACATTTCGTTGGAAATAGCATTCATAGCGATTACATCATTATACATTGCAGCGTGAGCAATAGTTTTACGATTAGTAGGAAACTTACAAACAGATGCGAATATAGAAATACATCCTGGGGCACATTGAATACAGCAGCAACAGAGAATCAGAACACATATGATTATTATAATTGTACCAAAAATATTGCGAAGCTGACCCCAGGAGGGAAGCCACCAAAAAAGCATGTTCCAGAAAGAAAATTTACCATCATCTACCTTGATGTGATTACTAAGTTGTTGCAGAGTACTGATCTGATATTTAATAGTGAGGGTATGATCAGAAAGGTTAAAGCAGCACATACCTTCAACACTTTCACATCCTTGACTATGCAACAAAAGTAGATAATCGATAGCAGCACGATTCTGGAGAACAGCATGTTCCAGAGTATTATAGTCAGTTAGCATATTGGTAAGGATAGAGCTAGTTATATTTATTTCTTTAGCTACTACACATGCAAGATAAAGCAATTGTCCACCAGTATATATTGCTAGACCTGGAACGCCTACGATACTAGCACCTAAAGCAACAACTTCAGTTTCAGATAGGGGATGTACATTAGACTTACAATCCTCTGGCATAGTTATAAGATCCCTGCGATTACGTTTACCTGCAGAGAGGAAAGAAGAAGATTGCAAATGTGTGCTTGGCACTATCACCATACTTAATCTACTGATAGCACAAGGACCTCCAGAAATGTTAGCAGGTAAATAAGTGTAGCTAACATTCCCACAGGCCATAACCCATCCCTCTGAAAAAACAATATGTACATAATTTGATGTCGTTTGGTAGGTGAGATTACACTTCATGTTATTATTCACAGAAACACATTTTACATTAGGGGAACAAATAAAAATAAAACAAACTTCAGCATCAGTAACATTTTGAGTCCGAATCATAACTATATCTACAGTTCGTTCGCGGGAAGTTTGTTGAGGTATTCTGGAAAATTTAAGCGGGGTTACATCATCTTCTCGGATAATTGGGATCCAATATCTTATAGTGTTGATCAGTCAGATAATATTGGAGACATATTGGAACTGAAACTGGAATAGCGACTAAACAAGTACTTATAATGTCCTGAACACTTTTACATTTCCTAAACAAAAGTCAGTTATATTTAGGAGCTTCTTTAAAATATACTCCCAAATGTTACCTAGGGGCAATGGAACACGGGGAGCAATAGAGCGGGAAGCTCTGTTCATTATAATAAATTCAAAATAGAAAAACCACAGAATAAGATGAAAAATGAACAGGTCAGGAAAATATATTTCATCTGGAGTTTGCAATTTATCACTGGTTTGGAATCTGGGCTCATCTTAATCCTCCTCCTTGAGGGTGGGTGTGTTGTCATCTCTGAAGTCATCTCGGTGGTCATCTCGGTGGTCATCTCGTTCTCCAATCAACAGATTCGGTGCGCGCTTTACTCTGGAAGCATGTATCCACGATGGATTGCCTTCAACCAAGATAGCTGTGCGAGTCATAACGCCTTCATCAAGACCACATCACCTGATTTAAACGGGTGCGTCGGAGCACTAGAAAATAAAGAAAAAAAAACAAAGAAACATCACCACAGATGCTATTCAATTTTTCAATCAGTTTTGCCACATAAGCTTCCTGGATAAATTCCAGGTCACCTGTAATTAATGTCCCTGTCTTAACTGCCCAAAGCGTAGGGAATGGTTTACCCATTAAAATTTCGAAAGGAGACAACTTGGATGTAGAATTGGGGCCATAAGAATCTCTGCTAATACAGCTGGTAAATAAATATCCCATTTACTGAAAGAACCTGCAGTAGCCTTCCTAAACTTCTCTTTTATTGTGCGGGTTCATTCGTTCAACAACATCTGAACTCTGGGGATATAAAACTTCTATTCAATGAACATCAATTACACAATGTCTTGTATTAGCTTAGAAGTAAAGGCTGGTCCTTTATCTGAATCTATCCTAACAGGACAACCTCATTTAGGAATAATTCCCTTACACAAAATTTTAGCAACAGTTTTCACATCTTCTTTTTAAACACATATACATTTGGGCAATAAACCTTGTGGCTAAGATTTTTTATGAGCCATATTATTACTATAACTATCCCCTCTTTAATAAAGACCTAAAAGGTCTAAAAACAATACTTGAGAGAAAAAAAAAAAAAAAAATCTTTTAAAAAAAAATGAATCGGGAGAAAACAAAAAATTAAAACCGAAACAATAACATTTTCGGGGAAAAGTATGAACGCAGGAAAGAAACAAAAGAAACGGAGAAAAGAATAGCAACTTATACACATATATGAGATAACATTCCCTTAAACAACATGAAAAGAACTCACAATCATTCCATTTAAACAACTAAAACATAAGGAAGATAATAATCCCCAAATTAAATTAATGTAAAGTCAGCTCACCATTCTCATTTATAAACTTTCTACTGCCGAAACTAACTACATTAAAATCATACCTGGAAACAATGTACTAACAGCTTAAACCTTAAACAAAACACCAGTACGGGTCAAAGAAAAGATTAAGCTAAATAAACAAAACACAGTAACGAACTAAATTCCAAACAGAATCTGGGAATTGAAGATCTATATACATTATACACAAACACAACCATAACAGCTCTAATTGGTAGAGAATCAAATCGGACTGGGTAGAGATTTACACCTATATTTAAATATTAATTACTTGGGTATTAATTTAACCTGTAAGCTTAATACAGTAAATAAAAGGAATATACTATGGGTAAGACCTGAATATATTTAACTTCTAAGACCATGATGGATTTAAAATAACCTCATACTCTGTGAGGCATCGGATAGTTCATATTCTATTCTTTAGCATTTATAAAACATGATTAGATGTTAATTAAACATTCTCCGTGTCCAATATAATAAAATTGGAGGCCTCACCAGCCATTGCACAAGTTGCAGAGATGCATTCTCTTAACAGTGATTGCCAATGACTTAGAGAGAAAAAAAAAATAAGTGACTAGTTTCAAGGTGTCTCTGTGATATTGTGATAAAACTGCCACCATGATTTTACAATGTTCTCTTACAATACAAATGAAAAGATTTATCATAATTCACAAAGCTCAGAGCAGGGGCAGAGATAAATGTTATAACAATTATTTAAACATTCTTTGTCATTTGCAGCGTCCATAGAATGATGTTTGGACAGTCTTTAATGGTGCATTTGGAGCATTTGGTCCCAGTGGGAGCTGGCTGGGATTCATTGTTGGTAAAAGTTCATGAAGCTGACCAATTCAGCTTTATCACAGGGTGTTTGAAAAGCAAATGTCTTTATCTCTGGCGGGGCTGACCAGATATTCACCCTTAGATATTATACAACCAAGATATTGAACTGAGTCTTTGCAATATTGTATTTTCTGGAAGCTTTTGATGCAAGACAATTGAGGAGAGAGAAACATTTTACATACCTCCATGCTCTGAATACACAATAACCACATTAACATATTTGACAATTAACATATTTCACATAATCTTAGAACCATGTGGCTAAACCCATTATTATTTTAACACTTCACAGAGAGCCATAGAGTCTGTCACTGGCAAGTCCACCAAATCTCTATGTCAAACAGTGACACATAAATTGGGACTTTTCAAAAAAAATGAATACAAAAAGACTGAGCCGTAGCACCAGCCGACATGCAGAAATAAGGCATCTCTCAAAATCAACAACTGTATTACATTGGGTATCGGCAGAAATGCTAATAAGGGTTTATCCATCCAAAACTATAGGAACTATCTGTATTATGAGCTATAATAGGGGTATAAACTAGGAAGACAGTCTTTATAATCACTCATTGCTTTACAAAGGTACAAACCATTGGCAGAATACTATTAATTATATCCTGTAAAAAGGGGGTTAGGGGCATTAAAAAAAATAATCTTTTACTTCCAACAAGTTATGCCACTAAAGAAAATTAAGATACACAATTTACTAAATCCGGTATTATCAAATTAATGGGGTAATCTGGTAATAATTCAAAGGAAAAATAAGACAATAACAATTGGCCATTGTCCCTATTAGTGACAAATATTTTATATTCTTAGTCTCTGCAGGTACCCCGATAAATCTCTACAAAAGACTTGCAATCAGCTGAGGGACCATTAATATAAGGAAGCTTTGATAGAGAAGCACATAGTCCCTGTATCATCAAAAAAAAATTAAACAGCTTACCTCGTATATGAAGAACACAAATAGGATTACACATTCTGTCCATGAGCTGTACCACAGCGAGGGAATCACTTGTGGGAAAATCCATCACAACTGCCATCATAGGGGATATCTATCTGTGACTGTATTTTCACATCCTACTTAGCTATATAGATATAACGGGTCTCACCAATGATCTAATTTATTACAAATAAACATTTGCTATTATGAAGCTGATTCCTCTTTAACACCAACAGAAACTCTACCAGATCCTTGCCCTTCACTTTCTAAATCTTCACTTTCTCAAAAACCTCTGCAGTATAAGAAAAAAACCTTCCGTAGACATTCCTACCTCCATTCGCAATTATAAAAATCCCATTTACAACTAGTTAGACATGAAAGGAGAGGAGGAGGGGGAAGCGGGTTTAGGAATGTAAGAAGATAAGAATTAGACACAGAATAGAAAACATCGAGTCCAAACATTCTAAGTGAAACCAGCATTAACCAAATTTAAACTTTACTTATTAACATAACCAGATGTATAATAAAATTCACTAAGAGAGCTCACAATAAGAATATACATCTTTTATCCAACCCAATATATTATCAAACCATGGATTGCCATAATCTATACCACCAATACGGATCACCTAATCCTCTTGAGTTTCCAGGAAAATTCTTCGGAATATCAGTATTTTCCCACACATTGGAAACCTGTAAACTTAGAATTAAAACACTTTAATATACTTTAAATGACTTATCATGTTTGGGTCAGACACCTTTACTGTGAAACTCTCCATCCTGTAAGCAAGAAGGTTAACCATAAGCGCAGTGAATACAATTAGGGAAACAAATCACACTGAAGCAAAAGGAGGGGAGGGAAAAAAAAAACTTATACTCTAATAAATCAGACACTTACATATAAGCATGCAAGACAGACAAGACAAATAGTAGGGTTTCTCAATGTTCCGTATAATGCTAGCTAGCAAAGAAACACAACTCAGAAGTTCGAACTTCAAATGAACCGGACCACACTGTCCGTTCTATAAATGGTTAAGCTTAACTCTTAAGTCCCCGTCCCTAACTCCCGTGTTTTACACTTCACTTCACGCTGAAGAAACTCTTAGTTAAAGAGAAAACATTAACTCTCTATGTGCAGGTCGTCGCCTGCGGGAGTATTATCTTGTAGTCCAACCACAAGTTGCGAGTCCAACCCGCAAATAGGGATCCTATCAATCAAGGGGAAAATATATCTCTTGTACGGCTCCCAGTTACCTCTTCCAAAGAGAAACTAAAAAATGCAGATCGCCACCTGCGGGAGTCTACCTTAACTCTTTAACTCTCTAGAACACCCAGCACCAAGTTTTTACATTCCACTCAGGGAATAAAACTCTTTCAGAATTTAACACTCCACCCACGAAGCAACTTCCTTAAGAGAACTCGATCACAGGTCCCAGCCTGCGGGCATTCTACTTACAGACACTCTACTTACAGACCTATCTGTAAGACGTGGGGCATGCGTCCGCCCTTCCAGACCCACGTTTTAAAATCTATACCAATGTGCTGATACAAGTTACAGAACAAGCAAGACAGAACTTAAAATTAATAAGCTCAATACTTACGGTCCTGTAGGTTGTATCCCCACTTACTGACACCAAATTGTAAGAATAATATATCCTACACTGGTCCAACCATTATTTGATGCCTAGTTTCTTAGAACACTGAAAAAGCCTCACAGCTGCGGGAGACAGAATTCACACACACACAGGGCATGTACTGAAAACTATCTCAGTTTATTTAGGTCATACATTGGCATATATGAAACAAAGGAAAAACCTTGCATGACGAAAAGGGGCTTTACCAGACTTTATGTCTGTAAATAATATAATAAAACATGTCTTGGAATGCGAGAATAGAGACAAGTTGACATAGGAGGCAGAAGACCTTGAGATAACGTATTATCTATGGCCATGAGAAACAGCTTGGGCTAGGTACAGCTTGGTACATTTTGAGAAAAACAGACTAAGTAATATGTGCACAAAATGGAGTCGAAAACAAAATGGCTGCTATTAGGCTAAGTGATTATACAGAATATATAAAAACCTAACACTGGTTTTATCTATTAATCCTAAAATATATCAAAGTGTTTAATAATAATGATAGAAGTTGTACAATACTCCCACAGCAGCAGATAGCAAACAAATATCTCTCACATTCATCCACCAGCACCAACCCACAAAGATCCTTCAATCCTCTCATCAACAGACTGAGAAACCATTCATTTGTACAGAATGTGGGAAAAAATTCTCTCACAAAAGCAACCTTCAAAAACACCAGCGAACCCACACAGGGGAAAAACCCTTTTCATGTACAGAATGTGGGAAAGAATTCTCTCACAAGAGCGACTTTCAAAAACACCAGCGAATCCACACAGGAGAAAAACCCTTTCCATGTACAGAATGTGGGAAAGAATTCTCTCACAAGAGAAACCTTCAAAGACACCAGCGAATCCACACAGGAGTAAAACCCTTTTTATGTACAGAATGTGGGAAAGAATTCTCTCACAAGAGCTACCTTCAACTCCACCTGCGCACCCACACAGGGGAAAAACCCTTTTCATGTACAGAATGTGGGAAAGAATTCTATCACAAGAGCCACCTTCAAAGCCACCAGCGAATCCACACAGGAGAAAAACCCTTTTCATGTACAGAATGTGGGAAAGAATTCTATCACAAGAGTGACCTTCAAAGACACCAGCGAATCCACACAGGGGAAAAACCCTTTCCATGTACAGAATGTGGGAAAGAATTCTCTCACAAGAGCGACCTTCAAAAACACCAGCGAATCCACACAGGGGAAAAACCCTTTTCATGTACAGAATGTGGCAAAAAATTCTCTCACAAAAGCAACCTTCAAAAACACCAGCAAATCCACACAGGGGAGAACCCCTTTTCATGTACAGAATGTGGCAAAGAATTCTATGACAAGAGCGACCTTCAAATACACCAACGAATCCACACAGGAGAAAAACCCTTTTCATGTAATGAATGTGGTAAAAGATTTACTTGTAAGAAAGTCCTTCTTTTACATCAGAGAAACCACACAGGACAAAAAATGTTTTTGTGTACAGAATGTGGAAAAAAATTCTCTCACAAGGGCAGTCTTCAGAAACACCAGCGAATCCACACAGGGGAAAAACCCTTTTCATGTACAGAATGTGGGAAAGCATTCTCTCACAAGAGCAATCTTCAAGACCACCAGCTAATCCACACAGGAGAAAAACCCTTTTCATGTACAGAATGTGGGAAAGAATTCTCTCACAAGAGCGACCTTCAAAGACACCAGCAAATCCACACAGGGGAAAAACCCTTTTCATGTACAGAATGTGGGAAAGAATTCTTTTACAAGACAAACCTTCAAAAACACCAGCGAATCCACACAGGAGAAAAACCCTTTCCATGTACAGAATGTGGGAAAGAATTCTCTCACAAGAACCACCTTCAACTTCACCAGCGCACCCACACAGGGGAAAAACCCTTTTCATGTACAGAATGTGGGAAAGAATATTATCAAAAGAGCCACCTTCAAAGACACCAGCGAATCCATACAGGAGAAAAACCCTTCTTATGTACAGAATGTGGGAAAGAATTCTCTCACAAGAGCTCCCTTCAACTCCACCAGCGCACCCACACAGGGGAAAAACCCTTTTCATGTAATGAATGTGGGAAAGAATTCTATCACAAGAGCCAACTTCAAAGACACCAGCGAATCCACACAGGGGAAAAACCCTTTCCATGTACAGAATGTGGGAAAGAATTCTCTCACAAGAGCGTTCTTCAAAGACATCAGCGAATCCACACAGGGGAAAAACCCTTTTCATGTACAGAATGTGGCAAAGAATTCTCTTACAAGAGCGTTCTTCAAAAACACCAGCAAATCCACACAGGGGAAAAACCCTTTCCATGTACAGAATGTGGCAAAGAATTCTATGACAAGAGCCACCTTCAAATACACCAACGAATCCACACAGGAGAAAAACCCTTTCCATGTACAGAATGTGGGAAAGAATTCTCTAACAAGAGTGACCTTCAAATACACCAACGAATCCACACAGGAGAAAAACCCTTTTCATGTACAGAATGTGGGAAAGAATTCTCTCACAAGAGCAGCCTTCAAAGCCACCGGCGAATCCACACAGGAGAAAAACCCTTTCCATGTACAGAATGTGGGAAAGAATTCTCTAATAAGAGAAACCTTCAAATACACCAACAAATCCACACAGGAGAAAACCCCTTTTCATGTACAGAATGTGGGAAAGAATTCTCTAACAAGAGCAACCTTCAAAGACACCAGCGAATCCACACAGGGGAGAAAACCTCTCTTATTTGGAGAATGTTAGAAATAATTCTCTTTACAGTAAGTCTTTTCTCACACAGGAACAAATATTTCTGAAAATGGTTTATATAAAAATAATCTGATAATTAGTGAATAATGTCAGATCTGAGACTTTCCCCATTTTATTTTGCAGTGAAAGAAACATAAAGTACATTGGGGGGGGCGTGGCTTAATTCCCAGTGCAGATGGCAGCTCACTGACAGAGCTCCTCCACAAACCAAGGGTTTAACACAACAAAAAACTACTGAGGAAACTACCAAAGCCAACCACTGGCCACCGGAACATACTGGCAACAAATATGGGCAAAAGGCAAGGAGAAAAAAAAGCAAAAATGCCAAACTTACAGATTTCTACACTGCAAGGACTGAGTTGTGTGACAAAATCCAAGATGGCGCCAACACAACTCTGGATTCATCTCGAGCTCACAGCAGCAGACAGGAGACAGACTCACCTGGGGGAAAAATGGTACAAACAAACAAATTACTAAACAGGACACAAAGGAAAACAAAAGAGAACTTACACAAGAAAGTACACTAAATGAAAATATAGAAGAAAACACAGAAAGCCAAATTGACTTAACATCCCCCCTTACAAAGCAAACAAAAAACCAGAAGAACCAAAACTTTCATTAACTGAAGTAATGACAAAAGTCCCAGTATCAGACATGCCAGTAACAGATTCCATTGTAAAGGAAATGCAAGGGCAATGATGTCAGATATAACAGAAATATTCTCCACAATCAAAAAAGATGTAGTTGAACTAGAACTATGTACAGCACATACAGAAAAAAAATGTAAGAATTTACAGACGCATTCAACTCACTGGTGGATGCACACAACGACTTAGACAAAACCACTACAACACTAAAGCTAAAACTAGCTGATTTAGAAGACAGAAGCAGAAGAAATAATCTGAAAGTAAGAGGCATCCCAGAAACAGTCAACATAATGAACTAATGAACTATTTAACAGAACTATTCCAACTACTAGTACCCAATGTCTCACCACAGGAATTACTAATGGATAGAGCACACTGAATCTACAAGCCAAAATCAGCCCCCGAAAATGCACCAAGGGACACGATATTAAGGATGCACCAAGGGACACAATATTAAGGATGCACCAAGGGACACAATATTAAGGATGTACCAAGGGACACAATATTAAGGATTCACTTTTTTACAATCAAAGAAAAAATATTATTTGCAATGAGAAAAATAGATCCAATCCCAGAAAAATATAAAACAATACAGATATTCAATGACCTATCACCAGCCACAATGGCAGCAAGAAAAACATATATGGAAATGACAAAAACACTCAGAGAAAACCTTATCCTCTATAAATGGAGATTCCCAACAAAACTCCATATAATTAGAAACGGCAATAACTTCACAATCCACACACCTGAAGAGGGTCTAAAGCTGCTACAATCATGGAAACTATTAAAGCAACAAAAAAACCAAGGAACCCCCTGTCCAACCTCAGTCTCCCCAAATAAAATGACACCGGAGTGGAAAGAAAACCGGTAAGTTGACTTTAAATATCAGAATACAACACATGGAGATGATAACATGGCAGGTGGAAGGACTAAGGTAAAAAGATATACCTTAAAAGAAGGGCGAGAGAGGGAGGAGAGATAAAGAAAAGTAAAGTTTACTTAACAAAAGCAATAAACCAAATAATAGAAATAAATGAAAAATGAATACCGCTACTTTACCAAATATGTTATTATTTAATATGCTGATAACTCTTGAGTGATTATAAAAAACAACTGTGTGGGTGGCACAGATGGGGAACCACCCTTCACAAACAACACCAGAAAGAAGAGATTGGAAGAAAGAGATAAAAGAGGGGAGGGGAAAAGAATAAGATAAGATAAAAATACTTGAAATAAAACCAGGGCCCCATCTGCGCTGCTCAGTCGACACTAAATTGATATGTTGGTGATGTCAGATATACAATTTTTTTTTTTTATTTCCGCGTTTCTCCCTTTAAATATGTATATATGGTTATAAAAATATTATTTGTTTGAATATATATGTATACAACACCTATGATATGATTAAAAATAAAAGGTATATACTAAACACATTTCTGAACACAACAAACACAAACTTTCTCAAAAAAACAACCATGAAAAAACCCACTAAAGACCACTACTAAACCCCCTAAACACTAGATAGCTCAGAGGAAACCCATGAAATGGGAACACCCAAGAGCTTACGAAGTAATAAATCTCAAAACCATATGAACCCGACAACACACAATTACCCCCCTCCCTCCCATACCCCATCCAAAGGTTCTAGCAGAGGAACAACAAAAAAAGAACATCATTTACAAAACTACAACTACTCAAACAACATAAAAACAACTAACAATATAGCAAATACAACAAACCACAAAGTGACAATAAAAATCATGACATATAATATTAGAGGACTAAACTCCCCATTCAAAACAAATTCCATATGGAAAGAAGCCCAACTAAATAATATAGTCTTCCTATACCCACACATATTTACCTCATCGAACGAAAAAAAGAAAGCAGACATAATCATAGCAATAAGAGATACAATAGCAAACTTAAAACACTAACAACAGACAACAACGGAAGATACATTATAATTTCAGGTCTAATAAACAACAAACCAATAACCAAATATATACACACCAAATAAAAAACAAAATAAATTCATTAAAAAAATAATAACAAAAACAAAACGAAATACAAACACAAATACAATAATATGTGGAGACTTTAACAAAACAATTGACACAGAAAGAGACACAGCAAACTCAAAAACTCCCCCCCAAAAAACCAATACACTAGCCAAAACCCTATTGAAATAAGACCTATACGACAGCTGGAGAAGCCTCAAACCTCTAGAAAAAGATTATACATATTATTCAAAAACACACAACTGCTATTCAAGACTAGACCTAATAGTGACCGACAAATGGCTATTACAACAAATAAAAAAAGATATACAACCAAGAACAAGATCAGACCACTCACCAGTCATTGCAACAATAGAAGAAGAAAACATAAAACCAGACAGAATATGGAGACTAAACTCATACCTACTACAGAACCCAGAAACAAAAAAAAATTGAAGAACACATTAAAGAATACTTTATATTAAACAATACAAAAAACATAAACACATACACCCTTTGGAATGCACATAAAGCATATATAAGAGGAATGAACTGGGTGGAAAATAACAATATACCCTCAATATTCCTTACATTAGACGCCGAAAAGGCATTTGATAAAGTCAATTGGACATACATGGAGAAAACTCTAAAAAAATTCGGAATAAAAGAACAATTCCTGAAAGCTATATTATCACTTTACTCAAAACCCTCAACTATAGTGTATATATATATCAAACATACAATCAAAACCCTTCCAAATAACAAATGGAACAAGACAGGGATGCCCATTATCACCCTTAATTTTTACACTAATAATAGAACCACTGGCCCAATTAATTAGAGAAAACAAAGATATAACAGGAATAAAAATTAGTAATCAGGAATACAAACTAAATCTCTTTACAGATGATATTATAATAACTATAACAAACCCAATAAAATCATTGATAGTACTAAAAAAATAATGGAAAATTTTACTAAACAAAAGTACTACTAGACTACAACATCTCATTAACACTAAAATTACTACTAAAAGCAAGATATCCATACACATGGGCCAACACATCAATGACATACTTAGGTATAGAACTAACGAAACCCACCTCATTACTGTATCAAAACAACTTCCTAGGAATATTAAATACAATTAAAAAAGAGCTAAACAAATGGTGCAACAACTTTTTAACTTGGTATGCAAGAATATCGATTATAAAAATGAATATCCTACCTAGGATACTATACCTAATGAGAACAATAATAATTGACATACCCAACCAATTCTTCAAACAACTACAATCTATTATAAATAAATTAGTATGGAACAATAAAAGAACTAGAATAGCAAACGAAACACTAATGAAACCCAAAGCAAAAGGAGGACTGGCCCTCCCTAACTTCAAAAAATACCACATGGCATCAATACTGGAACAAACAAAATCTTGGTGGACAAACAACCATAACAAAAAATGTACAACACTAGAACTAAATATCATACAAAAACAAAATCCAGAGATCAAATCCCTCTCACAACTACTAGGAGCGATACTCTTAAAACCACTAAAACAATCAATCCAAAATATTATCATACAACAAACAATCAAAACCTGGAACACAACAACAAGAAAAGACAATTGGATAAAATCCATAATAAAATATACATATATAATAAGCTTAGAACTAGTCATCCCAGACTTAAATCTCCAAAACTGGAAAAACAGGGGAATACCCAACTTAGATTTCCTATTTAAGAATAAAATACCAATACTATATAATGAGCTCAGAAGAGAACACCATCTACCCAAAACAGAATTCTATAAATATCTACAAATACACAGCTTCATAAACAAAAACAAAACATACCAAACAATAACTCCTTTACCAATAGGCGAATATTTTACAAAAACAACTTACACAAAAAAAAGGAATATCAAAATTTTATAACATACTAACAGAATCACAAGACCATAAAACATTTAACTTCATATCAAAATGGCAAGAAGACCTACAAATCTCAATAGAAGAAAACCAATGGAAAGCAGCATATATAACTCCATTTAAACTATCCAAATGCACAACCCACTGGGAAACCAAGAGGAAAATACTATACCGAATGCACATAACACCATACCTCAAAGCAAAATGGTATCAAGACACATCCCCAGAATGCTGGAGACTATCCAAAAACACAGGAACTCTTCCACATATGGTGGAACTGCCCCAAAATAAAAAAACATGGAACAAAAGTCAAAATCTGATTTCAAACATATTCAAAATAAACTTTACATAACACCCCAACTAGCATTACTTAATATAGGAATAACAGAACTACCACATAACCAAAAAACAATAATATTTCATATACTCACCGCAGTAAGATCACTAATAGTCCAAAAATGGAAAACATCCAAAGTACCTACAGTAAAAGAAACACAAATTCTACTATCTAAAAACATGCATTACGGGAAAATGTTTTACATCTCACAAAACAACTTTGAAGGGTTCTATAAAAATAGGAATGGTGGTACACGGATCCTCTATCAATGACTTAGTAAACAACCAAACCCGGAAAATAAGAAGACACTGCTAAAAGAAAAAGGAAGAAAAGAAAAACAAGAAGAAGCAAAATATACCCAAAGTCTGAAACAGTTCAATAATTGTTAAGAAACAATCGAAAAATCTGCTTCCCCCCACACAATGGATAACCCTCCATACCCCCCTCCCCATTAATGTATTAAGATTAATAGATACGAAATGTATAGGAATGTACAATTATACATGTATGTATGTATTTATTTACTTGAAACTAACAACAAATAAACATTAATGTTAAAAAAAAAGTAAAGTGTATTGGCAGATTGTCATTACATGAGATGACTACACATCCTAGACATGTACCATACAGTATCTGTACTGTGGACAGATTTTAGTTCTGTGTCTGGTAATTAACTATATACAATAAACTTTATGTGATCAATATTTAATGAGTCCGGTTTAACTACTTTTAGAGGCATCTCAAACCCGTCTCCCACATCCAAAATTTCTAATCACACAATTATAATAAATGTGTATGATAATAACTGTGTATGATGTGGGGGCCACAGTGTGTAAACCTCGGGCCCTGCGCTTGATTGATGAGACTGTTCCATCTGTAGCTATGTAAAGGTATGTTACACTATATAAACACTCACCCGGTTCATTGGGGGGTCCAGGTACCTCCAGCCCCAGACCCTTCACTTGGGTAAAAATGAGGTTAGTAGAGACAAACAATAGCATGGAAGCAATGCACATGGGACAGCTACACACCAGGACCAGATAAAAGAGATTCTTTATTTCTTTATTTAGAACAGCAGGTTCCACCTGACAATGTGTTTCCAGCATCTTCGTTATTAATCGTAGGCACATGTAACAACACGTCATGTCTGGATTTAAATACCAGTATTCCAACCACCAATAAAATCAATGACATTTTAACCCATATGTGACAAATAAAACAGATAATACATGGACATACAAAATCAATATAAAGGGAATCTCCACTGGTAAAACCTCTTTTTGGTATTGGGTTTTATTGAAGAACAGGAGGTAAAGGAGCTGTGTCCTACCTCCCGTCCTCCAATAAAACGTTCAGGAGCCGGGAACGGAGTTACAGAACTTACCTGATCTCTCGCTCCTCCTTCGTGTCCTCTGACAGGTCTTGATGGACTTATTTCTCTATGCGCATGTGTAAGTGTGATGTGCATGCACATCGCGTAATAAGTCTGAGATCGGGTACGTTCTCTTACTTCTGTTGTATTCAATTAGATCAACTGGACTTGAAGTTTAGATCTTGAAGACGTTTCGCTAGTCATCCGACTGGCTTTCTCAATTCAGAATGACTTGTACAAGAATCTGTGGCAATTATGTACCCTGGAAAATCCCAATTAGCATATCACAGCCAGGTGTTAAGGGCGTGATTGGATAGTGGCTAAGAGGTGTTATAGGAACGCCCAGAGTAAGGTGTTAAAACAGCATTGTACATGGCAGAATGAATACTTAAGGATAATTGGCATCTGAAAGGTCCATGAGCAGAGTCCAGAGCTTGTTAATCCAAATATGGGAAAAGTCCAAATAATCATGGTATGAGTATGCAATATTAATAGACACAAGAAATTAGACACGTCACACAGTCTATACTTGGGAATGGAAGGCCGCAGCTTTTTTATTTTATTCACATAACTTATTACATAATAATATTTAATTCATATTATTTGATCATTATTAAACAACAGAAAACCGGCCTGCCTATACGATGTATGTGCAGCCATATTTTTAATTCATTGGCCATCCCCACAAGGGCAATGAGCCTACTTCCATACAACCGCCATGCCACTGGTGTTACCTTCTAGTAATCGCCAGTGGCCAGTTCCCATTGAACCATACAAGTCTCAATGGCGTTTTGTAGACCAAGGCAAAATATGTCACATCCTATTTTGGATAAATGTACCATATAAGCCTTCCCCCCCGTTTTCTAGATCTGGGTGACAGTAGGTTGACATCCCGGTTGCCTTAGCGAACCTTGCAATGCTATAATTAATTTTTCTACACTTCTCAAGTTGCTTCAAGTTAGGGTTTGCGTATCACAGCCTCCTAGGAACTATTTCGGACCATGATATGGTGACCCCCGGTAACAGAATTTGCAATTGAGCTAAGTCTTTCCTTATTAATTTAATCAGCTCAATTGACTTAACGTGCCCAATATCGTTACCCCCCAGATGTATCAGAATAATATCCGGTTTACCCCACTTACTAATCATATGAGTGATCATTGAAAATAGGTCTTGCCACCTGGCTCCTCGGCTACCTAGCCAATAAATCTTTACGGAACTATAGGGAAATGATAAATTGGTGCCGTAATTTCGTTTCTCAGCTCGACGTCTTGCCCAAAATATAAATGAGTGGCCCACTATCCAAATCCTCCTCTGGTGAGCTCCTGAAACAACAAATTTTTAACCGGTTTTGACAGGATCGACTAGACTTGGGCGCACATAAGAACGGAACCTATTTGAGTCCCATCTTCCCAAACTTTGGATTTTGGATGCTGGGAAGCCTAATATGAAGGCCTGTGTGGCCGCCCCTATCCTAAAGGAGTGTGATTTGTAATCTCTGCCTTCGAATCCTGCCTGATGTAATGCCAGCTGCATCACTCTTGCAAATTGATACCTTGATAAGTATGAGCCATCCTCATGAATGAGCAATGCCCCCCTACCTTGCATCTGACTGTCGTATAATCTAGGAAAGCTTTGATGGGGCACAAGTTAAGGTGACGAAATGATCCTAGCCACAGAACTCTGCCCTTAGTCTCCTGATCAGTCTTAGACCTGCGGATAAGGACTTTGATCCTGTTGCTGATCAAGGACACATCTAAGCAATCTAAGTCGCCCGGTAAGTCCTTTCTGCTAGAGACTCCCCCACCCGTACAAACTGATGGTAACGCTTCTATCATTACAGTCAAGATATGCAGTGTTATGGGTTTCCTAGAATCACTTACATGTCTTATCTTCGTTAGCCCTTTCAGTAGCTGCTTGGTGGCTGGAAGTTTTGTAATATCCTCCACCTCTAATAACTTATAGAAAAAGCAAATACCAGCCAATAACTTCCTAATGCTAGACACTGCGGACCTTCCTTCTGCTAGTTATAGGATAAATTGTATCAGTATGTCTGGCTCGTGGGCTTCTGGGTTATAGTTTTCTTTAAACCTGAGCCATTTTAGCCAGGCCGCCTTATAGGCCAACCATGTGCTTTGCGCAAGTACCAGAATCCGGCTGGATATCTTCCCAGAGTTCTTCGGGAATTACTTGGCCCTCTTCTTCTGCCCAAGTCACCAAGTTCCTGAATTTCTGCAGTTGCGGACGGGATAAGGCGTCAGCAACAAATTCTTCTGACCAGGCAAATGTTTGGCTTTTAGCCAAATATTGAATTCCAATGGCTTGAGCACTATCAGCCTTAAAACCTTTGATACCTCTCCAGATTTACCTGACAGGGAATTAACCACCTGCACCACTCCCATGTTGTCGCAATTTAGCCAAATCCTTTTGTTCGCTAACCTTGGCCCCCAAATGGCTAAAGAAAAATACACTGGTATGATTTCTAGCAGTACTAAATTTGATATCCACCTGGATTTTAACCAACTTTCTGGCCATGGAACCGAAAACCAACTAACCTGCAAAAATCCTCCGCAGCCAACTGATGCTGCTGCGTCGGTGTAAAAGTCTAGCGCGCGGTCGTCGGTGAAGTCTTCCTGCCACTTTGAATTCCCATTGAAGTTATCCAAAAAATGGGCCCAGATCTTTAGGTCGTCCCTAACTTGGCTATTTAGGCGGATGTGCCAGTTTGGCTTGCTTATGCCGATAGTTAGATTAATCAATCTCCTGTTATAAATTCTCCCTATGGGGATGACTCTGGTAGCGAAGTTAAGGTGCCCTAACAGCTTCTGGATCTCTCTAAGGGTCACCTTCCTCGCCTTCAGTGCCAGCGAAACCAGTCGTTTTAGTTTGCTGAGCTTGTCTTGTGGCCGTCTGAATTCCATTTTCTCCGTATCTAGCGTGATCCCCAGAAACTCTATGTGCTTGTCGGGGCCACCGTCTTCTCTGCCGCTACGGGAATACCTAACATGTCACTCACATAATGAAAAGCCTTAAATGATTTAGAGCAAATATTGGTACCGGGGGGGCCTATAAACAAAAAATCATCTAAATAATGTAACGTTAATTTAGAATCCGACACTTGTGAAACTAGCCATTCGATAAACGTGGCAAACAACTCAAAATAATAACATGAGATGCTGCACCCCATCGGGAGGCATTTATCCAAATAAAAACTCCCTTCAAATTGGAAGCCTAGCAGGTGGTGACATTTGGGATTGATGGGTAGCAGCCTAAAGCAGATTTGATATCACTTTTAGCCATTAGGGAACCTTGGCCACTGAGTTTAAGCAGCTCCAGCGCCTTGTCAAATGAAGCGTATTTCACCCTATAGGGTCAATCCAGTCGTTAATTGAGTTTCCTGCTGGAAATGACAAGTGGTGGATCAGCCTAAACTCATTTACACCCCTTTCAGGTACTAAACCTAACGGCGAGATCCTGAACAGCTTGAAGGGAGGGTAAGTGAACGGGCCCGCTAACCTACCTAGAGATAACTCTATCGATTTTTTGCCTGACAATCTGTGGGTTTTCATTAACTGATTTGAGGTTCTCTACTGATCCATAACTATATACACTTTTGTCGGATGGGATCCAGAATCCCAGAGTAAAGCCAAACTCTATTATCTGGGCACTCGTTCTGTTTGGGTAACCCTTTATAAATTGTAGCAACCTTGGCTGCTTCACCGGCGTTATCAGGTTTGGGTCCCAATCTAAGCCCTGCTCTCGTAGCTTGTCCTGACTGTTTTTTAAGGCATCTAATGGAGGGATGTTGTCCTCCACATACTGCGCAGTCATGGCGAAAGGGCAGCTAAGGCCCCATTTACAGTTACCCTCATTGAATGCCCAGCAAGGGTTTGGTTTACCGGGGGCTTGAGGCTGCTAAGCCCCGACTGTGGCTGGTGGGGCCTGAGACCTGTGGGAGACCATCCCTAGCCATAAGTCCACGTCTTTCTCCCCCCACTTCATACCCCTATGGACTGACATTTTTTGGCGAAATCGATCGTCGTATATAAACCAACTAAGGCCACCGAAAGACTTGTACGCGTCGATTATGGTATCTAAATGTTTAAACAAGCCCGGCGCCATTTTCGGTTTGCTCTTGCACAGAATGTTTGAATATATACAGTACGCCTGTAACCAATTGTTCAGGCTGCGGGCTACTGGGCGTCTCCTATCCTCGTCTTTTTCACCTTTTCCCTCTTTTTTAAGGAAGTCCTTCACTGCCGGCAGGAGTGATAATAAATCGATATACTTCCCCTTTACTATTTTCTCCTTTACGTTACTAGACAAGTGTAGCCCTAATGGGGTAGTTTCACACACTGTCACATCCCTGAAATTCTCCTCGTGCACCCCTGTGTTCCCGCCTGCTAGGGTCCCACCAGGAGCCATTGCGCACATATAGATTTCAATGCATTCCCTCAAACCCGGAATTTGCCACATGAAATTACCTGAGGCCATATCTTGAGAGTCCTTCTGCACTCCGGCCTCCTGAATCAGCTGGGAGGGACCAGGCATCGGAGTAGGTGTTGCCATTTCCCTGGGTGCAGTCTGGGAGCCTTTATATTGGCTGCTTCTAGGGGAAAAAAGTATGTCCCCTGCCCCTCCGGACAGTCTTGGTGAGCTTTCCGGCCATAATTTTTCCCTTGGCAGTGTGGGTGGTGCTGACTGCATGGCTCCGCTCACCACATTCCGCCGACTCACCATTCTAGCAGCTTTCTGAGACCGGAGCTTGTCAGACCTGGCTTGAGGAACCATCTTCCTCCTCTTGATTGCAGGTTCTGGGGTGGAGCAGCTGCTTGTCGCTTCCTCGGACACAGCAGTGATTTCGGACCTCACACAGCCCTTCAATGCCTCCAGCCCTGCACTCCCGGCTCTCTGTATCCAGGCGCAAACTTCGTCTGGTATGTCCTCCATTCGGCTGTCGTCTTCGTCGCGCTGCTTTCCTCCCGGGTTAATCCGCCTCAGGCTGCTCCTCTCTTACCTCTGCCGGCTGGTTTATGCCTTTGGAGGGGGGGGTCCCGCCTGAATCATCCTCCAATCACCGGACAGGTACTGCAGACACCTGGGCAAGCTAATTCTCCGCAATTCTTAACCCCCTCCTGTCTGCTCTATGCTGAATGGGAATTTTTTAACCCCTTGCTGCCTACCCTACACTGAATAGGCTCACTGGAATAGCTCCAATACCATGAGGCATAACTTTTTATTAAGTTATGCCTACATTCCTGCTGTAAGCCAATACGGTCCGTCCTGTTGGCTAGATGTTATTGTAGATGTTATGACGAACTCCTGAGCTGAGACCCAATTCTAATTTCATCCTTTGTCAGAAAATGGGAGGGGTCTGGTCCCCTCCCAATGTGGGACAAATGTGGGAACAATGTGGGAGCTGCCATACTGCTGGACCATGGCAATAAGGTGAAATAAGTGAAAATTAAGGAGTGGCAATTTCAGACATTGTGTATGGGGTTTTACATTGCACTCCTGTTCGTCACACCGGGAACAAACCATACTCTCACTAGATGCTAATAAGGCGTTTGACTTGGTTGAATGGTCTTATGTTTTTGAGGTGCTACAACATTTTTGGTTTGGACTCAAATTTATCAAATGGGTCAGACTCTTGTATGCATCCCCCCTGGCTCAAATATTGATCAATGGGAGCCTATCACTTACCTTCCCGTTGCATAAGGGCACCCGCCAGGGTTGTCCCCTATCTCCCTGTTTGCTCTGGCAATAGAGCCGCAGGCGGTGGTATTACGAGCAGATAACGATATCAGAGGATTTGGCCTTGGCCAACACGAGGAGAGACTAGGGCTGTATGCTGATGATATTATTATTATCTGGAAAAACCCCATAGAACACTTACAGCCGCTTATAGACAGATAAAGACATTCGGACACTACTTAGGGCTAATTATCAACTGGGACAAGTCAGCACTATATTCAATGGATGTCCCCCTTCTCAACAAATACAAAACTTAATCCCTATACCCATAACACCCAATTTTAAATATTTAGGAATCCACATCACAAAGTCACCTCAACAATTTTATTCACTAAATGTCAACCCCCTATTAGACTTCACCAGCAATAAAATACAAGCCTGGAGGAATGTGCCACTCAATCTGTGGGGCAGAATCCAATTAGTTAAAGTCTTCCTATTTCCCAAAATTGTAAACACCATCCAACATTCCTTAATATATATTCCGCCATCTTTCTTTAAAAAACTAAACAGCCTCTTAACTTCCTTTATATGGAACAACAAAAACCCAGAATTAACCTTAGTAAACTACAGGCTCCCAAAACACAGGGAGGACTCGCTTTACCCAATATACAGTTGTATTACTGGGCAGCACAACTAAAATATCTCCAATGTTGGACTAATGCCAACCATACACCTACGGCCTCAGATCACATGATGCAAGCATATCTATCTGGTCCATTGATGGCATCCCTAGAGACACCTAAATGACACATTACAGGCTCCGGAACCCCAATTCACAGACAGTCCCACAAGATCTGGCAGAACACCAATAAGCTACTAGGAGTAAAAGGAAACTATGAGCATACACCACTGTGGAGCAATAGACTACTATCCGAACTACGTGGACTTCTAGGAGCAACACAATGGGAACAACACGGTATAAACACCTTAGTCTCCCTAATACATAACGGAAACATAATCCCCTTCAACGAACTCCAAGACACCTATCATCTTCCACACGCAATGCATTTCCGATACTTACAAATAGGCCACTCAATGAGAATATATACACACCCCCATGGCCCTATCTTGACTAAACATCCCGCGATTGGAATTATTCCTACACAAGGCCCAAGAGGAATAATCTCCTGTCTATATAGCTGCTTAATACAAGCGAAATCACAATCCATAATATCTCATATTGGGAACCGATGGTCCTCTTGTCTAGAAATCACAGATGAAGAACAATGGTTGGAAGTAGCCAACTCCCATGTAGTATCCTCACCTTCAGTCAACAATAAAATAATACAAAATTCTCCACCAAACATACTGTACTCCTAAACAAATTAGACACTTTGGAACATCTGGAACAAGAAATTGCCCCCTATGCCACCTCCCGGATGTGGACTTCATACATCTTATTTGGCAATGTACAGGGGTTAAAAGATACTGGACCCGGGTGACTCAATAATTGAGCACAATCTCCCCCCATCCCATAGAACTCTCTCCACTGAGCTGTATATTTGGGGAACCGGACGCTGATCTATGGTCCACCTATGAGAGCAATTTCCTGCAGGCAGCACAATTCTACACTAGGAAAATTGTAATTTTAATTTGGCTCTCACATAAAAATCCCAAACTGAAAAGCTGGATGAAACTAATAAACGACGACATCCCTTTGCTCAGAATAACATACAAGCAGGGGTGGCCCTACCATGAAGCAAACTGAAACATTTGCACAGGGCGCGCCCCTGCATAACACTTAAAAGGCGGCAAAATACTGCATTTCACCACCAGTCCACCAATCGGCTAAGTCAGCCCTCCACTCCACCAGTAAGTGTTAGTCAGCCCACCACACCCACCTCCACTATTTTCCCTGATGACGCCATGCCCACTTATCATGCCACCACTCATCTGACAATAGTGGCATTTAAAAGTTGTTTCAGGTGTCAAAAACCCTAGCAACACCCCTGCATACAAGCACAGGGGTTGTTTGCTCAGAGTAACATACAAGCACAGGGGTAGTTTGCTCAGAGTAACATACAAGCACAGGGGTTGTTTGCTCAGAGTAACATACAAGCACCGGGGTTGTTCACTCAGAGTAACATACAAGCACAGGGGTTGTTCGCTCAGAGTAACATACAAGCACAGGGGTTGTTCGCTCAGAGTAACATACAAGCACAGGGGTAGTTTGCTCAGAGTAACATACAAGCACAGGGGTTGTTTGCTCAGAGTAACATACAAGCACAGGGGTTGTTTGCTCAGAGTAACATACAAGCACAGGGGTTGTTTGCTCAGAGTAACATACAAGCACAGGGGTTGTTTGCTCAGAGTAACTACACCCCAGGGGTAGTTTGCTCAGAGTAACATACAAGCACAGGGGTAGTTTGCTCAGAGTAACATACAAGCACAGTGTTTTGCTCAGAGTAACATACAAGCACAGGGGTGTTTGCTCAGAGTAACATACAAGCACAGGGGTTTTTGCTCAGAGTAACATACAAGCACAGGGGTTTTGCTCAGAGTAACATACAAGCAGCAGGGTTGTTTGCTCAGAGTAACATACAAGCACAGGGTGTTTTCTAAGAGTAACATACAGCACAGGGGTAGTTTTGCTCAGAGTAACATACAAGCACGGGGTTGTTTGCTCAGAGTAACATACAAGCACAGGGTGTTTTCTCAGAGTAAATACAAGCACAGGGTAGTTTGCTCAGAGTAACATACAAGCACAGGGGTTGTTTGCTCAGAGTAACATACACCACAGGGGTTTGTGCTCAGAGTAACATCAAGCACAGGGGTTGTTTGCTCAGAGTAACATACAAGCACAGGGTTTTTGCTCAGAGTACATACAAGCACAGGGGTAGTTTGCTCAGAGTAACATACAAGCACAGGGGTTGTTTGCTCAGAGTAACATACAAGCACAGGGGTTGTTTGCTCAGAGTAACATAAAGCACAGGGTGTTTGCTCAGAGTAACATACAAGCACAGGGTTGTTTGTTCAGAGATAACATACAAGCACAGGGGTTGTTTGCTCAGAGTAACATACAAGCACAGGGTTGTTTGCTCAGAGTAACATACAAGCACAGGGGTTGTTTGCTCAGAGTAACATACAAGCACAGGGGTTGTTTGCTCAGAGTAACATACAAGCACAGGGGTAGTTTGCTCAGAGTAACATACAAGCACAGGGGTAGTTTGCTCAGAGTAACATACAAGCACAGGGGTTGTTTGCTCAGAGTAACATACAGCACAGGGGTTGTTTGCTCAGAGTAACATCAAGCACAGGGGTTGTTTGCTCAGAGTAACATACAAGCACAGGGTTGTTGCTCAGAGTAACATACAAGCACAGGGTTTGTTCTCAGAGTAACATACAAGCACAGGGGTTGTTTGCTCAGAGTACATACAACACAGGGGTTGTTTGCTCAGAGTAACATACAAACACAGGGGTAGTTTGCTCAGAGTACAATACAAGCACAGGGGTTGTTTGCTCAGAGTAACATACAAGCACAGGGGTTGTTTGCTCAGAGTAACATACAAGCACAGGGGTTGTTTGCTCAGTAACATACAACACAGGGGTGTTTGCTCAGAGTAACATACAAGCACAGGGGTTTTTTGGCTCAGAGTAACATACAAACAAAGGGTAGTTTGCTCAGAGTAACATACAAGCACAGGGGTTGTTTGCTCAGAGTAACATACAAGCACAGGGGTTGTTTGCTCAGAGTAACATCAAGCACAGGGGTTGTTGCTCAGAGTAACATACAAGCACAGGGGTTGTTTGCTCAGAGTAACATACAAGCACAGGGGTTGTTTGCTCAGAGTAACATACAAGCACAGGGGTTGTTGCTCGAGTAACATACAACACAGGGTGTTTCTCAGAGTAACATACAGCACAGGTATGTTGCTCAGAGTACATACAAGCACAGGGGTTGTTTGCTCAAGAACATACAAGCACAGGGGTTGTTTGCTCAGAGTAACATACAAGCACAGGGGTTGTTTGCTCAGAGTAACATACAAGCACAGGGGTTGTTTGCTCAGAGTAACATACAAGCACAGGGGTAGTTTGCTCAGAGTAACATACAAGCACAGGGGTTGTTTGCTCAGAGTACACAAGCACAGGGGTAGTTTCTCAGAGTACATACAAGCACAGGGGTAGTTTGCTCAGAGTAACATACAAGCACAGGGGTTGTTTGCTCAGAGTAACATACAAGCACAGGGGTAGTTTGCTCAGAGTAACATACAAGCACAGGGGTTGTTTGCTCAGAGTAACATACAAGCACAGGGGTTGTGAAAACAAATTTAAGAAAATTTCGTCCCTGTGGTTCGACTCACCCAACACTAATTATATAACGGGATCTGTGGTGGCGCGGTGCGCTGGGGCCCAGATGACTAGAAACAAACTGGATTGCTCTCGGCAAATGAACCAGGTAAACTGGACCATGTAACTATTGTTACTGAATGTTAAAGGTTTTATTAAATGTCAGTGAGATAAGTATCTATTGTATATACTACGATATATAATGTATACTCTGCTACATAACAACATGTATATAAAGTATTTATTTGGATGATCTATAGTGTTGTGAGCCAGGTAGAAAAGGGGGTGGAGCTAGTGAGTGGCAGGAAAATAAGGGGAGGAGTTTTAGGTATATAAGGTGATTGTGAAAAAGTTGAAATCAGAACTAACCTTGTCTTTTTGTTTTCTCACCCTCCCATCCCGGTGTGAAAGTACTTCGGAGGTCACTGAAGGGCAGAGTAATACATTTTGTACAATTAAGGGGTATAATGCGGTCTCCCCCTCCCCCAAACAGCGGTTAAGAGGTGCCATGAAAATGCAGCATGGGACCCTACCAACAACACTGAGCTATGCATTCAGGTTGCAAGAGGGTGGGCCAAGCAGATGGGGCACCTGGGGTAGGTACGGACGATGGGAAATACCGATTGTCTAGACCTCCAAATATCAGCTGATGTGCCGGGGGACTCAGCTGGCAAGGGCGGTGAATGATTGGTAATGCCAATGAATTAATGCCAGCTGATGTGCAGGGGGACTTAGCTGGCAAGGGCGGTGAGCGATTGGGGCTAATCGGAGCCAGGTAATATAAATCGACCATGGGGGAGGAAGACCGTATTTAGTTTAGAAGGGGACCCTGTAATTGTTTTATATATATATATATATATGTATTGTTTTATTTAATAAAGGGACCTCCCATATTTTGCCACTTAGAAACTGTGTTGTGTGTTTTTTCCTGTAGATTAATGTTTTATTGTTATTAATAATCATGGTTACAGGAATTTTTGGTTAGGTAATTGGAGCCTGGTGGGATCTTTAAGAATGTTGTGATATAATTGATCTGTATTTATAAGTTGTATCCAGTGTTTATATCCTTGATGGGTCAGGGACATCCAAGTGATTAGAATATATTTGTGAGAATAAAATAGCATCTTGAGGGTCCATGTTCTTAGTTGTTAGGCCAGTCCACCTCATCATGTAGCCCCAATATACGTTCCTCTGCTTTATAAGGGAGGCAGATAGATAAGTTGTTTGAGAGATATGTAAGTATTTCATTCCAGTAGGTAACAGTCACTGGGCACTGCCATGTAAGGTGCCAGATAGATAACATCCCTGCTTTATAAGGGAGGCAGATAGATAAGTTGTTTGAGAGATATGTAAGTATTTCATTCCAGTAGGTAACAGTCACTGGGCACTGCCATTAAGGTGCCAGATAGATATACATCCCTCTGCTATAAGGGAGCAGATAGATAAGTTGTTTGAGAGATATGTAAGTATTTCATTCCAGTAGGTAACAGTCACTGGGCACTGCCAGTAAGGTGCCAGAGATATACATCCCTCTGCTTTATAAGGGAGGCAGATAGATAAGTTGTTTGAGAGATATGTAAGTATTTCATTCAGTAGGTAACAGTACTGGGCACTGCCATGTAAGGTGCCAGATAGATATACTCCTCTGCTTTATAAGGGAGGCAGATAGATAAGTTGTTTGAGAGATATGTAAGTATTTCATTCCAGTAGGTAACAGTCACTGGGCACTGCCATGTAAGGTGCCAGATGATGATATACTCCCTCTGCTTTATAGGGAGGCAGATAGATAAGTTGTTTGAGAGATATGTAAGTATTTTCATTCCAGTAGGTAACAGTACTGGCACTGCCATGTAAGGTGCCAGATAGATATACATCCCTCTGCTTATAAGGGAGGCAGATAGATAAGTTGTTTGAGAGATATGTAAGTATTTCATTCCAGTAGGTAACAGTCACTGGGCACTGCCATGTAAGGTGCCAGATAGATATACGTCCCTCTGCTTTATAAGGGAGGCAGATAGATAAGTTGTTTGAGAGATATGTAAGTATTCATTCCAGTAGGTAACAGTCACTGGGCACTGCCATGTAAGGTGCCAGATAGATATACGTCCCTCTGCTTTATAAGGGAGGCAGATAGATAAGTTGTTTGAGAGATATGTAAGTATTTCATTCCAGTAGGTAACAGTCACTGGGCACTGCCATGTAAGGTGCCAGATAGATATACATCCCTCTGCTTTATAAGGGAGGCAGATAGATAAGTTGTTTGAGAGATTGTAGTATTTTCATTCACGTAGGTAAAAGTCACTGGGCACTACCATGTAAGGTGCCAGATAGATATAATCCCTCTGCTATAAGGGAGGCAGATAGAAAGTGTTTGAGAGA
This sequence comes from Hymenochirus boettgeri, assembly GCA_019447015.1. Classification (NCBI taxonomy): domain Eukaryota; kingdom Metazoa; phylum Chordata; class Amphibia; order Anura; family Pipidae; genus Hymenochirus; species Hymenochirus boettgeri. The sequence continues at coordinate 28,400 of JAACNH010001674.1, read as the reverse complement.
TATGTAAGTATTTTTCATCCAGTAGGTAACAGTCACTGGGCAGCCATGTAAGGTGCCAGATAGATATACATCCCTCTGCTTTATAGGGAGGCAGATAGATAAGTTGTTTGAGAGATATGTAAGTATTTCATTCCAGTAGGTAACAGTCACTGGGCACTGCCATGTAAGGTGCCAGATAGAATATACTCCCTCTGCTTTATAAGGGAGGAGCAAGATAGATAAGTTGTTTGAGAGATATGTAAGTATTTCATTCCAGTAGGTAACAGTCACTGGGCACTGCCATGTAAGGTGCCAGAAGATATACATCCTCTGCTTATTAAGGGAGGGCAGATAGATAAGTTGTTTGAGAGATATGTAAGTTTTCATTCCAGTAGGTAACAGTCACTGGGCACTGCCATGTAAGGTGCCAGATAGATATACTCCCTCTGCTTTATAAGGGAGGCAGATAGATAAGTTGTTTGGAGATAGTAAGTATTTCATTCCAGTAGGTAACAGTCACTGGGCACTGCCATGTAAGGTGGCAGATAGAATATCCCTCTGCTTATAAGGGAGGCAGATAGATAAGTTGTTTGAGAGAATGTAAGTATTTCATTCCAGTAGGTAACAGTCACTGGGCACTCCATGTAAGGTGCCAGATAGATATACATCCCTCTGCTTTATAAGGGAGGCAGATAGATAAGTTGTTTGAGAGATATGTAAGTATTTCATTCCAGTAGGTAACAGTCACGGGCATGCCATGTAAGGTGCAGATAGATATAAGTCCCTCGCTTTATAAGGGAGGCAGATAGATAAGTGTTTGAGAGATATGTAAGTATTTCCTTCCAGTAGGTAACAGTCACTGGGCACTGCCATGTAAGGTGCCAGATAGATATACGTCCCTCTGCTTTATAAGGGAGGCAGATAGATAAGTTGTTTGAGAGATAGTAAGTATTTCATTCCAGTAGGTAACAGTCACCTGGGCACTGCCATGTAAGGTGCCAGATGATATACGTCCCTCTGCTTTATAAGGGGGCAGATGTAGTTGTTTGAGAGATATGTAAGTATTTCATTCCAGTAGGTAACAGTCCACTGGGCATGCCCTGTAAGGTGCCAGATAGATATACGTCCTCTGCTATCAGATAACGTTACATAGTAACATAGTATTAGAGGTCTGTATAAGACATCCGGTCCATCTAGTCCAACTCTTAGCCTCCCATAAGTCTGTATAACAGTTACATAGTAACTAGTATGGGGTTGTAAAAGACATAGTTCATCTAGTCCAACCTTTATACCCTGCCATAAAATCGTCTGTATAAACGTTCACATAGTAATATGCTGGAGTGTCTCATTCTCCACGAGTAATGGTAATCTGTTGTATTCAATTAGATCAACTGGACTTGAAATGTAGTTCTTGAAGAGTTTCGCTAGGTCTCCGACTGGCTTCTCCATTCGAAGACTTGTACAAGAATCTTGGCAATTATGTACCTGGGAAACTCCCTAGCATATCACAGCACGGGTTAAGGGTTGTGATTAGCGAGTGGATACACGGGTGTTATAGGACACGCCAAGGTAAGTGTTAAAAACAGCATTGTACATGGAAGACAGTTGGTGGTCGAACACCCCCACCTCTATTAGGCTTCTTTGGGGTTCTTTATTTGTCACATAAAGTGGCCTCATAACCACCTCTCTTGAACCAGTAACGTTCCTTCGCAGTATGTTAATTACAATATCCAAGGTATGTCCTTATCTTAAGATGCAGTCACACGGCTGAGCCTGACCCGAGGAATGCATCTTCTGGCTGGGGCCTTAGTGATGCAGTGCCGGTTGGTCTCCCCCATACAATCAGAGCATTCTTCCAACTGACCACAACATGCGTAAGATGTCGCTTTTCTTGGTTTAGGTATTGGTCTCGGATGTAACCAGTTGCTGCTCCGTGTGTGTTCGGTTTAAAGCAGACAGGATTACGTGTTTTTTGAAAAGCTTCTTAATTTCTCGGAGACCCCTGTACAATGCGGATGCCATGTTATTCTCCTGTCTTGTTTTTCCCCTTGCAATGTGGTATTCGGTTCTTTTCTTTCCTTTCTACTTTTGACAAATGGCCCCAGTGGAGATCACAAGTTTAAGGGCTCCTCTGAGATGTTTCATTCATTTAGCCTTCGCATCTGTGCTAGTGGGGATGTTCTTCTGGTCAGTTGATCCCTGGGTAGTGTGGGTATCTCTGAGAAACTATGGTTGCCTATCTGAAACTATCTACTGTAGACCCCAAGAGCTGTTGAATGTGCCCAAAGGGGCGCGCCTCTACCAGGAATGATTACCGTGTATGTCTTTGATTGCGACCACATTCAAATACCAGGAAGTTCAGCCAAAAAAGGATGTGTATGGTGTCCTCAGTGACATTGTGAGCAGCTCATTTAATGAGGAGGAAAACCGTAATACCCATAGAGTGTCGCACACAGGTGGCAAACCTGTCATAGCACATCACCTCACCCCAAACAATCCACCAAACAGGTTTGTTTCCTTGACACTTAGAATAATCACTATTCATACCGGATATTCATGCAAACATATGCTCATGATCTCCATTTCCGATTGCCCCTACGAGCTCATGAAATCATCAGCGGTTCATTAACCTTCAATCATAGGATCCCAGCAATGGTTCAGCATATGTGGCATGACCCGACCTAGGGTTTAAAATCACCAGAAGAAAGTACAGGTCTTCACAGAACCATTAATGCGAGGGGACCAAACCATTAATTCACAAGGGAAGAGATACAGAACAACAAACTGGCTTCTTGGCATGCTTCAGTAGAAGTTAAGAAAAATGGACAAACTGGAGTATGAGTTTTAACAAAACCAACACAACAAGATCAGTATTTGATGTTTGACTCCCACCACCCTTTAGATCACAAGCTGGGGGTCATCGAACCTGCAAACAAGCAGGCCGAAGAACATCCCCATAGCACAGAGGCGAAGGTAAAGAAAATTGAAACATCTCAGAGGAGCCTTAAAACTGTGGATATCCAGACTGGGCCTTTGTCAAAAGAAGTAGAAGGAAGAAAAGAACACGGAATACCAACAGTGAAGGGGAAAAACAAGACAGGAGATGAAGAACCTGGTCATTCAATAAGTAGCAGGGGTTCTCGAGAAATTAAGAAATTTCAAAAAACACTCGTCTCCCGTCCGCTTAAACCCCGAAAACAACACTGAGGCAGCAACTCGTACATCCGAAAGACCCAATAACCTAAACACAAGAAAAGCGACATCATATACGCAGTGCAGGGCAGTGAAGAATGCTCTCGATTTGTATGTGGGGAGACCAAACAAGCAACTTGCATCCCCGGAGTCGGCCCAGCCACAGAAGACGCCCAACCTCCTGGGTCAGGACTCAGCCGTTGGATCTGCATCTTAAGGATAAAGGACATACCTTTGAAGATTGTAATGTTAACATACTGGCGAAGGAACGTGACTGGTTCAAGGAGGTGTTACGGAGGCATTTATGTGAAAATAAAGAAACCAAGCCTAAATAGAGGTGGGGGGGTGACGACACCAACTGTCTGCCATGTACAATTGCTGTTATTTCAACACCGTACTTCTGGGCGTCCTATAACACCTCCTAGCCATATCTAATCACACCTTAACACCTGGTGATGCTTAGCTAATTGGGGGATTTCCAGGGTACATAATTGCCAGAAGATCTTGTACAAGTCAGTCTGAATGAGAAGAAAGCAGTCGGATGACTAGCGAAACGTCTTCAAGAACTACATTTCAAGTCCAGTTGATCTAATTGAAATCAACAGATATAGTTACATAGTAAATAGATATAGAGGTTGTATAAAGACATACGACCCATCTAGTCCAACCTTTCATACCCTACAAATAATATCTGTATAACAGTTACATAGTAACATAGTATAGAGGTGTTGAAGACATACGTCCATCTAGCCAACCTTTATACCCTACCCATAATGTCTGTAAACAGTTAATAGTAACATAGATTAGTTAGGTTGTATAAAGACATAACGCCATCTAGTTCAAACCTTTATACCCTACCCATAATGTTCGTATAACAGTTACTAGTAACATTATATTGGAGGGTTATTAAAGACATACATCCATTCAGTCCAACCTTTATTACCCTACCTATAATGTCTGTATACAGTTCCTAGTAACATAGTTATGAGGTTGTATAAGACATACGTCATTCTAGTCCAAAAACTTATACCCCTACCCATATGTCGTATAACAGTTACATAGTAACAAGTATTAGAGGTTGTATAGACATACGTCCATCTAGTCCAACTTTATACCCTACCCATAATGTTCTGTATAACAGTTACATAGTAAAATAGTATGGGATTGTAGAAAGACATATGTCCATCTAGTCCACAACCTTTATACCCTACCATACGTCGTAAACAGTACATAGTAACATAGATTGAGGTTGTATAAAGACATGACGTCCCGTTAGTCTACTTTATACCCCTACCATAATGTCTGTGCTTAACGTTACATGTAACCAGTTTGGGAGGTTGTTAAAGACATCGTCCATTCTAGTCAACCACCTTTATAACCCCTTACCATTATGTGCTGATAACAGTTACATAGTAACATAGGATTGGAGGTGTATAAGACATATGTCCATCTAGACACCTTATACCTACCCATAATGGTCTGTAAACAGTTACATAGTAACATCAGTATATGGAGGTGTTGTATAAAGACATAAGTCTATCTAGTCACCTTTATAACCTACCCATAATGTGTATAACAGTATACAGTAACATAGTATTGGAGGTGTTTAAAGACATACTGTCCATCTAGTCAAACCTTTATACCCCAATCAATGTCTGTTAACAGTTACATAGTAACATAGTATGGAGATTGTAGAAAGACTTGTCCAGTAGCATCTTTTATCCGTATAAAGGTGCCCCATACATCTAAGGTGTTCATCGATGTTCCCGTAACACTTCTCCCGATCTTACATTCGACGCGACATCGGATCGCAAAATCCCCTTCATTTTGCGATCGCCTGTGGTCATATGTAAGATCGGGAGAAGCGGGTTTTACGGCAGGATCAAAGGAACACGCGTGAGCGCTCGGTCAGTAAGTAAAATCTAATAGATGTATGGGCAATTACCAACAAAACATAGTAGTATAGCATTAGATGTTTAATGCATCTATCCATCTAGTTACACCGTCCCATAATGTGGAGCAAGTTACACAGAAATAGAACCATAGAATTAGTCCACTTTATATCCTACTCTTTAATGCTACCTAACGTTGATCCCGAGGGAAGGAAAAAAACGGGGGAGAAGAAAGCTTTACTGCATTAAATGGCGATTGGATTCCCTAGTCAATCAGAACTTATATAGGATGATACCAGTAATTCTAAATTATCTACAACTACAGTATATGTACTAATACCAGTTATTCTAATATTATATAGTATCCCCGTACAACCAGAACTACAGGATATGTATTAATAACCAGAAATTCTCAATATATAGTATCCTGTACCAACCAGAAACTACAGTATAGTATTAATACCAGTAATTCCTATTATTATATAGTATCCCCCGTCCAACCAGCCCAACTAAAGTATATGTATGTAATACCAGTTATTTCACATATTATATAGTTCCCCGTACCACACATAATCCCGTATTATTGATACTACCAGTATTCTCAATATTATAGTATCCCTGTACCAACCAGACAATCATTATTTAGTATTAATACCAGTATTCCCTCCAACAAACACTATAGTACCCCGTACAACCAGAACTACAGTATATGATTGACATACCAGTAATTCTCAATATTATATAGTATCCCTGTACAACCAGAACATATGATTAATGTATTAATACCAGTATCTCAAAATAGTATTAGTAGTCCTCGTACCACAACCAAATACAGTATATGTATGAATACCAGTAATTTCTCAATATTATTATAGACATTCCCCGTACCAACATAACTACAGATATGTATTCAATACCAGTAATTCTCAAATTATAAGTATCCCTGACCAACCAGACTATATTAATGTATAATACCAGCTAATTCTCATTATTATATAGTATCCCGTACCAACCAGAACTACCGTATATGTATTAATACCAGTATATTCTCAATATTATATAGTTCCCTGTACCAACCAAACTATATTATATGATTAATACCAGTAATTCTCAAAATTATATAGTATCCTGTATAAACAGAAACATACGTAATATGTAATTAATACCATAATTTATATTATATAGATCCCGTATCACAACCAGAACTACCGTATATGTATTAATACCAGTAGTTTCACTATTATATCGTATCCCTGTACCAACCAGAATCAGTATATGTATTAATACCAGTAATTCTCAATATTATATAGTATCCATGTACCAACCAGAACTACGTATATGTATTAATACAGTAATTCAAATATTCTCTAGTATCCCGTACCAACCAGATCTACAGTATATGTATTAATACAGGTAATTATCAATATTAATATGTATCCTGTGACACAACCAGAACTAATTATATGTATAATATCAGTAATTCTCATTATATATCTAGTATCCCGTACAACCAGAATACAGTATATGTATTAATACCAGAATTCTCAATTTATAATAGTATCCCTGACAAGTAGCAAATACAGTATATTTATAATACCAGTAATTCAAACTATTATATAGTATCCCTGTAAAAAACCAGAACACGTATTGTAGATATACCAGTAATTCTCAATACTATAGTTTCGTACCAACCAGACTACAGTATATTGTATTAATACCAGTAATTCTAACTATTATATAGTATCCTGTAACCAACCAGAACTAAGTATATGTATTATAACAGTAATAAATTAATCTCGTAATTAAACCTTACACCTGCTGAGCAGACAATCAGCACTAATTACCCCTCAACCCTCTAGATATCTTCTCCCCAATCACCCTGTAGGTGCAGTTTTCCTACTAAGAGCATGAAGCAAACAGAAAGTCTGCTAAAGCAGACAGGAACAGAGATAATTTACTTACTCACAAACCCACACCGGCGTACTGGACCCGAATGATTGGTTTAATCTAACTATAGAGTGTAGTACACTAATGTGCAATATAGTGAGACCGGAATTGGTTGGAACCTGTTACAGATGGTGGTGTACGGGGATTAAAGGATAGTTCACTATTTAATATTTTCGTTAGCAATAAAAGTATAAACCGCCTCTACTTATCTTCTCTTACTTTGGCTAACACCGTACAACCTCAACTATTTTTTCACTTTAAGTGAACTGTCCTTTAAATATTTATATCAGGGAACAAGAGTCTACACTTATCTACCCATATTAGGACAAAGTAAATAGATAGATAAGTAACATAACAAATAAAAGATTTTACAAATTGATAACTAATTACCCCTGTCAGTAAGGGACCCTGCTGAGCTTTCCATTGGGTCCAGAATGATCAGACTAGTATCCGGTTCTTCCTCCTCTAATTTTATTCTGTCCTTCTCGGTAATGTCCAGAAATCCTACAACTCAAGACAAACAGTGACTGTAAGGGGAGGACCTTCATAACACGGCATTCCTTGTAAACATGTATAGGAGAGCTGGTATGGCACAGAGTGGTAGCCAACCCAGTTATATAATACCTGGGTACTATCTCCATATAGCCCACCTGGTACATTACATCCTGGGTATTATCTCCTATATGCACCCGGTTACATTTAATATCTGTGGTACTATCTCCTATATAGCCACCCTGTGTACATATACATACTACCGGGTATTTCTCTATAGCCACACCCGTGTACATTTAATTATCCTCGGGTACTATCCTAATAGTACCACCTGTTACATATAATATCCCGGGTATTAAATCCTATATAGCACCACCCGCGTTACATTAATATCCTGGGTACTATCCCATATAAGCCACCTGTTAATATAATATCCTGGGTATTATCTCCTATATAGCCACCCTGTTACATATAATATCAGGGTATTCACTCCATATACTTCCACCCTGTACATATATCCGGGTACATTCTATGTACCACCCTGGTACATTTACTATCCGGGAATATCTCCTATATAGCAACGGTAATATATATCACTGGGTATTAACTCCTAATAGCCCCCTGTTCATATAATATCCTGGGTGATACTCATCCTATATAGCAACCCTGTACATATAATATAGCGGCTACACTGACTCTCTATATAGCCACCCTGTTACCATTGTATATACTGCGGTTTATCCTCCTATATAGCCACCCTGTTACATATAATATCCTGGGTATTATCTCCTATTAGCCACCTTAGCCTATACTAATATCCTGGGTATTAAATCCTATATAGCCACCGTTACATTTAATATCATAGGTGTAGTCTCCTATATAGCCACCCTGTTACATATTAATATTGGGATACTGATCTCCTATATAGCCACCTGTTAATTTAATATCCTGGGTAACTATCTCTATTAGCCACCTGTTACATATAATATCCTGGGTATTATCTCCTATTAGCCACCCTGTTACATATAATATCCTGGGTTTTCTAACTCCTATATAGCCACCGTTACATATAATATCCTGGGTGATCTATCTACTAGACCACCCCCGTTACCACCCTACTAATATCCTGAGGTACATCTTCTAATAGCCACCCTGTTACATAATATACTACTGCGGTATCTATCTATATAGCACCCTGTTATATAACTATCCTTGGGTACATCTCCTACTCCCATAGCCACCGTTACATATATATCCTGGCCCTGGTTCCCCCTGGCGTACAATCTCACTATATAACCACCCTGTTACAATAATATCCTGGGTACCATCTCCTAAGCCACCTGTTACACTATAATATCCTGGCGGTACAATCTCCTATATAGCATCCATGTTACATAAATATCCTGGTACCATCTCCTATATAGCCACCCCGTACATATAATACCCTGGGTACTATCTCTATATAGCCACCTTTACATATTATCTGGGTATATCTCTTACAGCACCCTGGTATATTATAATATCCTGGGTATTATTCCTATGATAGCCACCCCCGTTACATATAATATCCTGGGTACTATCTCATAGAGCCACCTGTTACTATAATATCCTGGGTACTATCTCCTATATACCCTGACATATAATATCTGGGTATATCCTATATAGCCCACCCTGTTACATATCAGTATCCTGCGAGAATCTCCTATATAGCCACCAGGTACATATCATAGATGGGTACTATATCTCCTATATAGCCACCCTGTTACATATAATATCCTGGGTTTATTATCTCCTATATAGCCACCACTGTTCACATATAATATCCTGGGTATTATCCCTATATAGCCACCCTGTTAAGATACTATCCTGGTATTCTCCTTATAACCTAGTAAATAATCCTGGGTATAATTCCTATACGCACCTGTTACATATAATATCCTGAGGTCATTACCCTACCATAGCCAACCGTTATATATAATATATGGGTTTATCCTATATAGTCACCTGCTGTGGTCTATTGCAATGAGTTAAACTAAATAACAGAAATGATTGGGTAATTCTAGGAGCTAATAAACAAAGTTACATTCACTATTTATATTTATTTATAGGAAACTAACAACAATTCATTACAAACTAATCCTATAAAATGTTTAAAACATAAATATTATAAAGTGCCATCAAAACTAGTTACCCTGTTTTTATCGGGGGATCCCTTGTGATCTGCTAGGCCAGGATTTCTCTACATTAGAGATCTCTGAAGGGTTCCTGTCTTTCTATTTAGTACACTAGCCTTTCATTCACTAACTGAGGAGGAGGATTGGATTGGATGAAGATGTACACGCCCTAATAATTCTATATTGTTTAAAATCCTATTGGTATTTACTGATCCCAATACATTCCCCTGTCAGGAAAAGGTTTGGGATTTTCACAAAGAAACTCATTTACAATGCAAGGAATGGTTTGTCTGGAGCATCCACGCAGGTGGTCTACTGATTCCCTTACACAGACAAAGGCTAGAGAATATAGAAACAAATACTGTCCAACCAAAGGAAGGTGTGGTACCACCCCTGTGTGCTACAGTAAGTGTAACTAGAACCCATTGTCTTGTATCTGGACTGTCTCTTTACATTCCAATGTAAATGTAAATGCCAATTTTTTGGCGCTAATTTCGTTTTTTTATAAACTATGCCCCTAAGGTCATCTCATACTGCTACAGAAATGAAACTCCCCAGCTTTCACCTACCCCCTCGTGCACTGTTATTAATTTGGCTTGAAAAAGCCAAATTACTGTTCTTTCTATTTCTTCTTCTTCTGTTTTATTCTTCCGCTTTGGACCGTATCTTCCCACAGTTTGTGGACTATTCGGTCAGACTTGCTGGGCTGAGGAGACACAAGTGCGCGAAAGCTTGTGCTATCTCTAGCTAGGAATCCGCGGAGCGTTACTGCGTTATCGGCGAATTCCGGCATTTTTTCCCAGACTATCTATATGGTCTCCTCAATGTGTGATTTCAAAACGTTTGTTTCATGGTCATAAATACAAATGGTGAAACCCCACACCCCCCCCCCACATGACCCAGCTACCCCACAAGCCCCACTACCCTTCACATGGAGCCTGCTAGGGTACACCCCACTATAGTCCAAACAACTTCACTTTCACGATTACTCACTAACAGATAGTGTTATGTTGTAACACACAAAAGACTACCCCTCACAACAGCCCAGGTCACACCCTAAACTGATCTACTTATCCTTACTGTGGCAGCCATACTTAAGGGACACCCTCACCAGACCAGGTACACACCATCGATCTCCTTATCCATACTGTGGCAGCACTTTTAAAGGGTCTAAAGCCAAAAAACAAATTCGTTTTCCTCAATAAAGATAGTTGTTATGTTGTAAACACGAGACATACCCCCTCCCAACCCAGACCGTGAACACACCCTACAAAACTCTTATCTACTTTCCATTACTGTGGCAGCCATACTTTAAGGGTAACTAAAGTCCAAAAAACAAAATCGATTTTCCTACATAAAAGATAGTTTATGGTTGTAACACAAAGAAGACATACCCCCTCTCACCAGCCCAGGTACACACACCTACTGATTACTATCCATTACTGTGGCAGCATTTAAAGGGTAACTAAAGTCAAAAAAACAACAATTTCTGATTTTTCCTCCTCAATAAAAGATATAGTTTTTGGTTGTAAACACAAAGAAGACATACCCTCACACAGACCCAGGTACACCACAACATACTGATCTCTATCCATTACTGTGGCAGCATATTAGGGTAACTAAAGTCAAAAAACAAAATTTCGATTTTTCCTCCAATAAAAGATAGTTTTATGGTTGTAAACACAAAGAAGAATATACCCCCCTAACCAGACCAGGTACACACACCTACTGATTTACTACATTACTGTGGCAGCCATACTTTAAAGGTAACTAAAGTCCAAAAAGCAATTTTCGTCAAAATCAAAAACATTTTGTTTTTTTAACCCCAAAGTGGACAGGTATACACAGCTACTGACCTACCCCTCCATTACTGTGGCAGCCATACGTAAAGGGTAACTTAAGTCAAAAAAGCAAATTTGATCAATAATCAAAAAAGTTAGTATTTATTCCAACCTGATATGAATACACACACACACAACTGACTACTTTAATGCATGTGACATTTAAAGGGTAAGTAAAAAACAACAATGTCCTCTTCATTGACATTATTGAGTTTAAAATCTGCAGCACAACCACACAAATCCCTTCCAAAATGCAGTCTTTCAAGCCAAATTCAAAGTTTATACTTAAACTTTCCCTTTCTAGTTTTATATACAAATCTATATGTGCAACAAGTGAAATAAATGGAAAATACTGGTTCCATTGATAATACCTTGGAAGGATAAATGCCACTCATACTTTAAGCCAGTCACCATGTCAAGGTTGCTTTCTTTAACTGGGTCCTAACCTACTGCTACTTGCCTTTTTGGCTACATGAGCTGACAGCTTCTATTGTATGGCTGGATACTTGACTGACTCTCTAGTAAACTAGTGTCAGCCTTCTGCTTCCTGTAGTCAGCCTGCTGGACTCACTCAGCACTGTCACCTGGATGTGTAAATCTGATGGGTTCTCAGTTTGGGGCAAAAAGGTGCTGTGTTCAATGCAAGTGACAGCTTAAAACTACAACTCCAGGTGACACTACTGGGGTCAGAGGGCCTTTACTATTGGGGGTCCGAGTGACCTTACTATATGGGGGTCAGAGGGCCCTGTACTATTGGGGTCAGAGTGCCTTTACTATATGGGATCAGAGTGCCCTTACTAGATGGGGGTCAGAGTGACCACTATATGGGATCAGAGTGCCCTTTACTATATGGGGGTCAGAGTGACCTTTACTATATGGGATCAGAGTGCTTTACATGGGTAGAGGGCCCTTTACTATATGGGGGTCAGAGGGCCCTTACTATATGGGGGTCAGAGGCCTTTACTATATGGGGGTCAGAGTGCCCTTTACTATATGGGGGTCAGAGTGCCCTTTACTATATGGGGGTCAGAGGGCCCTTTACTATTGGTGGTCAGAGGGCCCTTTACTATAGGAGAGAGAGTGCCCTTACTATTGGGGTCAGAGTGACCTTTACTATATGGAGGTCAGAGTGACCTTTATAGTATGGGGGTCAGAGTGACCTTACTATTTGGGATCAGAGTGCCCTACTTATGGGAGGTACGAGTGACCTTTACTATATGGGGGGTCAGAGTGACCTTACTATATGGGATCAGAGGGCCCTTACTATATGGGGGTAGAGTGACCTTTACTATATGGGGCAGAGGGCCCTTTACTATATGGGGGGTCAGAGTGCCCTTTACTATTGGGGGTCAGAGGACTTTACTATATGGGGGTCAGAGGGCCCTTTATATATAGGGGCCAGAGGGCCCTTTACTATATGGGGGTCAGAGGGCCCTTTACTATATGGGGTCAGAGTGTACAGGGGTCAGGGGCCCTTTACTATATGGGGTCAGAGTGACCTTACTATAGGGGTCGAGTGCCCTTCTATATGGGGGTCAGAGTGCCTTTACTATATGGGGGTCAGAGTGCCCTTACTATGGGGTAGAGTGCCCTTACTATATGGGGGTCAGAGTGACCTTTACTATATGGGGGTCAGAGGGCCCTTTACTATATGGGGGTCAGAGTGACCTTTACTATATGGGGGTCAGAGTGACCTTTACTATATGGGGTCAGAGTGCCCTTTACTATATGGGGGTTAGAGTGACCTTTACTATATGGGGGTCAGAGTGACCTTTACTATATGGGGGTCAGAGGGCCCTTTACTATATGGAAGTCAGAGTGCCCTTTACTATATGGGGGTTAGAGTAACCTTTACTATGGGGTCAGAGTGTCTTTACTACATGGGGGTCAGAGTGCCCTTTACTATATGGGGTCAGAGTGCCCTTTATTATATGGGGGTCAGAGGGCCCTTTACTATATGGGGGTCAGATGGCCCTTTACTATATGGGGTCAGAGTGCCCTTTACTATATGGGGGTCAGAGGGCCCTTTACTATATGAAGGTCAGAGTGCCCTTTAGTATATGGTGGTCAGAGGGCTCTTTAGTATATGGGGGTCAGAGGGCCCTTTACTATATGGTGGTCAGAGGGCCCTTTAGTATATGGTGGTCAGAGGGCCCTTTAGTATATGGGGGTCAGAGTGACCTTTACTATATAGTGGTCAGAGGGCCCTTTAGTATATGGTGGTCAGTGGGCCCTCTAGTATATGGGGTCAGGAGAGTTGTAAATGATGGTAAGTTTAATTAAAAGTTTATTGAACCTTGCTACTCAACATGTTTAGAAACTATAATTCCCAGCAAAGCATGCTGGGAGTTGTAGTTTCCAAAATCTGGGGTGCCAAGGAATTGGGGGTTACTGGAGTTGGATTTGGCTATTACTGTATGGGATTAATGTATGGGAATTCTGCTGTCCGTTTAAAGGGCAACTTAAGGCACAAAACAATATAGAATGGAAAGGCTGTAGTGATTATTTAATTCTTCCTCGAGTCAATCGAGTACAAAACTATTTTTCAGGTTAAAATAGGGGTTTCGAGTATATACGGTATGCTATATACCATAACAGCCTATGGACCATTCAGGGCTCCACTTCAACTGGTCTAAATCTGGTACAAATCAACCTAATACCCTCTAGAAAGAGAACAGAGACTTAAAAACAAAATTCCTATCTGATCCCCATTGTTCAATCATTATTATTACTCGAAACCCTAATACTTTCTTATGATCTCCATCTATCCCACTGGAAACCTCTCATTTAAATGATAGTGAGGATCAACGTAATAAAACTAATATGTTACCAAAACAGCTATCTGATTTGTAAATATTCCCTAACTCTGGCACCTACATGGCAGTGCCCAGTGACTATTACCTACTGGAATAAAATACTTACATATCTCTCAAACAACTTATCATCTGCCTCCCTTATAAAGAGGGACGTATATCTATCTGGCACCTTACATGGCAGCGCCAGTGACTGTTACCTACTGGAATGAAATACTTACAATCTCTCAAACAACTTATCTATCTGCCTCCCTTATAAAGCAGAGGGATGTTATATATCTGGCCCCTTACATGGAGTCAGTGACTGTTACCTACTGGAATGAAATACTTACATATCTCTCAAACAACTTATCTATCTGCCTCCCTTATAAAGCAGAGGGATGTATATCTATCTGGCACCTTACATGGCAGTGCCCAGGGACTGTTACCTACTGGAATGAAATACTTACATATCTCTCAAACAACTTATCATCTCTCCCTTATAACAAGAGGGATGTAATCTTCTGGCACCTATATGGCAGTGCCCAGTGACTGTTACCTACTGGAATGAAATACTTACATATCTCTCAAACAACTTATCTATGCCTCCCTAAAAGCAGAGGGATGTATATCTATCTGGCACCTTACTGGCAGTGCCCAGTGACTGTTACCTACTGGAATGAAATACTTACATATCTCTCAAACAACTTATCTATCTGCCTCCCTTATAAAGCAGAGGGATGTATATCTATCTGGCACCTTACATGGCAGTGCCCAGTGATGTTACCTACTGGAAGAAATACTTACAATCTCTAAAACAACTTATCTATTGCCTCCTTATAAAGCAGAGGGATTGTATCTATCTGGCACCTTACATGGCAGTGCCCAGTGACTGTTACCTACTGGAATGAAATACTTAATATCTCTCAAACAACTTATCTATCTGCCTCCCTTATAAAGCAGAGGGATGTATATCTATCTGGCACCTTAATGGCAGTGCGCATGACTGTTACCTACTGGAATGAAATACTTACAATCTCTCAAACAACTTATCTATATGCCTCCCTTTAAAGCAGAGGGATGTATATCTATCTGGCACCTTACATGGCAGTGCCCAGTGACTGTTACCTACTGGAATGAAATACTTACATATCTCTCAAACAACATCTATCTGCTCCCTTATAAAGCAGAGGGAGTATATCTATCTGGCACCTTAAATGGCAGTGCCCAGTGACTGTTACCTACTGGAATGAAATACTACATATCTCTCAAACAACTTATCTATCTGCCTCCCTTATAAAGCAGAGGGATGTTATCTATCTGGCACCTACATGGTGTGCCAGTGACTGTTACCTACTGGAATGAAATACTTACATATCTCTCAAAAACTATCTATCTGCCTCCCTTATAAAGCAGAGGGATATATCTATTGGCACCTTACATGGCAGTGCCCAGTGACTGTTACCTACTGGAATGAAATACTTATATCTCTCAAACAAATTATCTATCTGCCTCCCTTATAAAGCAGGGGAGTATATCTATCTGGCACCTACATGGCAGTGCCAGTGACTGTTACCTACTGGAAAGAAATACTTACATATCTCTCAAACAACTTATTATCTGCCTCCCTTATAAAGCAGAGGGACGTATATCATCTGGCACCTTACAGGTAGTGCCCAGTGACTGTTACCTATGGAATGAAATACTTACATATCTCTCAAACAACTTATCTATCTGCCTCCCTTATAAAGCAGAGGGAGTATATCTATTGGCACCTTACATGGCAGTGCCCAGTGACTGTTACCACTGGATGAAAACTTACATATCTTTCAAACAAATTATCTATCTGCCTCCCTTATAAAGCAGAGGGACGTATATCTATCTGGCACCTTACATGGCAGTGCCCAGTGACTGTTACCTACTGGAATGAAATACTTACATATCTCTCAACAAACTTATCTATCTGCCTCCCTTATAAAGCAGAGGGGTATATCTATCTGCACCTTACATGGCAGTGCCCCGTGACTGTTACCTAAGGAATGAAATACTTACATATCTCTCAAACAACTTATCTATCTGCCTCCCTTATAAAGCAGAGGGATGTATATTATCTGGCACACATGGCAGTGCCCAGTGACTGTTACCTACTGGAATGAAATACTTACATATCTCTCAAACAACTTATCTATCTGCCTCCCTTATAAAGCAGAGGGATGTATATCTATCTGGCACCTTACATGGAGTGCCCAGTGACTGGTACCTACTGGAATGAAATACTTACATATCTCTCAAACAACTTATCATCTGCCTCCTTATAAAGCAGAGGGAGTTATCTATCTGGCACCTTACATGGAGTGCCCAGTGACTGTTACCTACTGGAATGAAATACTTACATATCTCTCAAACAACTTATCTATCTGCCTCCCTTATAAAGCAGAGGGACGTATATCTATCTGGCACCTTACATGGCAGTGCCCAGTGACTGTACCTTCTGGAAAATCATATATCTCTCCACAAACTTATCTATCTGCCTCCCTTATAAAGCAGAGGGACGTATATCTATCTGGCACCTTACATGGCAGTGCCCAGTGAGTTACCTACTGGAATGAAATACTTACATATCTCTAACAACTATCTATCTGCCTCCCTTATAAAGCAGAGGGACGTATATCTATCTGGCACCTTACATGGCAGTGCCCAGTGACTGTTACCTACTGGAATGAAATACTTACATATCTCTCAAACAACTTATCTATCTGCCTCCCTTATAAAGCAGAGGGACGTATATCTATCTGGCACCTTACATGGCAGTGCCCAGTGACTGTTACCTACTGGAATGAAATACTTACAAATCTCTCAAACAACTTATCTATCTGCCTCCTTATAAAGCAGAGGGATGTATCTATCTGGCACCTTACATGGCAGTGCCCAGTGACTGTTACCACTGGAATGAAATACTTACATATCTCTCAAACAACTTACTATTGCCTCCCTTATAAAGCAGAGGGATGTATATCTATCTGGCACCTTACATGGCAGTGCCCAGTGACTGTTACCTACTGGAAAATAACTAAATATCTCTCAAACAACTTATCTATCTGCCTCCCTTATAAGCAGAGGGTGTATATCTATCTGGCACCTTACATGGCAGTGCCCAGTGACTGTTACCTAATGGAATGAAATACTTACATATCTCTCAAACAACTTATCTATCTGCCTCCCTTATAAAGCAGAGGGATGTATATCTATCTGGCACCTTACATGGAGTGCCCAGTGACTGTTACCTACTGGAATGAAATACTTACATATCTCTCAAACAACTTATCTATCTGCCTCCTTATAAGCAGAGGGATGATATCTATCTGGCACTACATGGCAGTGCCCAGTGACTGTTACCTACTGGAATGAAATACTACATTCTCTCAAACAACTTATCTATCTGCCTCCCTTATAAAGGAGGGAGTATATCTATCTGGCACCTACATGGCAGTGCCCAGTGACTGTTACCTACTGGAATGAATACTTACATATCTCTCAAACAACTTATCTATCTGCCTCCCTTATAAAGCAGGGGATGTATATTATCTGGACCTTACATGGCAGTGCCCAGTGACTGTTACCCTGGAATGAAATACTTACATATCTTCAAACAACTTATTATCTGCCTCCCTTATAAAGCAGAGGGAGTATATCTATCTGGCACCTTACATGGCAGTGCCCAGTGACTGTTACCTACTGGAATGAAATACTTACATATCTCTCAAACAACTTATCTATCTGCCTCCCTTATAAAGCAGAGGGAGTATATCTATCTGGCACCTTACATGGCAGTGCCCAGTGACTGTTACCTATGGAAAAATACTTACAATCTCTCAAACAACTTATCTATCTGCCTCCCTTATAAAGCAGAGGGAGTATATCTATCTGGCACCTTACATGGCAGTGCCCAGTGACTGTTACCTACTATGGAATGAATACTACATATCTCTCAAACAACTTATCTATCTGCCTCCCTTATAAAGCAGGGGACGTATATCTATTGGCACCTTACATGGCAGTGCCCAGTGACTGTTACCTAAGGAATGAAATACTTACATATCTCTCAAACAACTTATCTATCTGCCTCCCTTATAAAGCAGAGGGATGTATATCTATCTGGCACCTTAAATGGCAGTGCCCAGTGACTGTTACCTACTGGAATGAAATACTTACATATCTCTCAAACAATTATCTATCTGCCTCCCTTATAAAGCAGAGGGATGTATATCCATCTGGCACCTTACATGGCAGTGCCCAGTGACTGTTACCTACTGGAATGAAATACTTACATATCTCTCAAACAACTTATCTATCTGCCTCCTTATAAAGCGAGGGACGTATATCTATCTGGCACCTTACATGGCAGTGCCAGTGACTGTTACCTACTGGAATGAAATACTTACATATCTCTCAAACAACTTACTATCTTGCCTCCCTATAAAGCAGAGGGATGTGATATATCTCTGGCACCTTACATGGCAGTGCCCAGTGACTGTTACCTACTGGAATGAAATACTTACATATCTCTCAAACAACTTATCTATCTGCCTCCCTTATAAAGCAGAGGGAGTATATCTATCTGGCACCTACATGGCAGTGCCCCGTGACTGTTACCTACTGGAATGAAATACTTACATATCTCTCAAACAACTTATCTATCTTGCCTCCCTTATAAAGCAGAGGGATGTGTATATCTGGCACCTTACATGGCAGTGCCCAGTGACTGTTACCTACTGGAATGAAATACTTACATATCTCTCAAACAACTTATCTATCTGCCTCCCTTATAAAGCAGAGGGTGTAATCTATCTGGCACCTTACATGGTAGTGCCCAGTGACTTTTACCTACTGGAATGAAATACTTACATATCTCTCAAACAACTATCTATCTGCCTCCCTTATAAAGCAGAGGGATGTATATCTATCTGGCACCTTACATGGCAGTGCCCAGTGCTGTTACCTACTGGAATGAAATACTTACATATCTCTCAAACAACTTATCTATCTGCCTCCTTATAAAGCAGAGGATGTATATCTATCTGGCACCTTACATGGCAGTGCCCAGTGACGTTAACTACTGAATGAAATACTTACATATCTCTCAAACAACTATCTATCTGCCTCCCTTATAAGAGAGAGGGACGTATATCTATCTGGCACCTACAGGCAGTGGCCAGTGACTGTTACCTACGGAATGAAAATACTTACATATCTCTCAAACAACTTATCTCTTGCCTCCCTTATAAAGCAGGGGATGTATATTATCTGGCACCTTACATGGCAGTGCCAGTGTTACCTACGGAATGAAATACTTACATATCTCTCAAAACAACTTACTATCTGCTCCTTATAAAGCAAGGGATGTATATCTATCTGGCACCTTACATGGCAGTGCCAGTGACTGTTACCTACTGGAATGAAATAATTACAATATCTCTCAAACAACTTATCTATCTGCCTCCCTTATAAAGCAGAGGGAGTATATCTATCTGGCACCTTACATGGCAGTGCCCAGTGACTGTTACCTACTGAATGAAATACTTACATATCTCTCAAACAACTTAATCTGCCTCCCTATAAAGCAGAGGGACGTATATCATCTGGCACTTACATGGCAGTGCCCAGTGACTGTTACCTACTGGAATGAAATACTTACATATCTCTCAACAACTTATCTATCTGCCTCCCTTTTAAAAGCAGAGGGATGTATATCTATTTGGCACCTTACATGGCAGTGCCCAGGACTGTTACCTACTGGAATGAAATACTTACATATCTCTCAAACAACTTATCTATCTGCCTCCTTATAAGCAGAGGGATGTATATCTATCTGGCACCTTACATGGAGTGCCCAGTGACTGTTACCTACTGGAATGAAATACTTACATATCTCTCAAAAACTTATCTACTGCCTCCCTTATAAAGCGAGGGATGATTATATCTGGCACCTTACATGGCAGTGCCCAGTGACTGTTACCTACTGAATGAATACTTACATATCTCTCAAACAAATTATCTATCTGCCTCCCTTATAAAGCAGAGGGAGTATATCTATCTGGCACCTTACATGGCAGTGCCCCGTGATGTTACTACGGAATGAATACTTACATATCTCTCAACAATTATCTATTGCCTCCCTTATTAATATATATAATCATAATAATATAGTAAGGGCACTCTGACGCCTCCAATATAGTAAAGGGCACTCTGACCCCCATATAGTAAAGGGCACTCTGATCCCCATATAGTAAAGGGCCCTCTGACCCCATAAAGTAAAGGACCCTCTGACCACCATATAGTAAAAGGCCCTCTGACCCCCATATAGTGAAGGGCCCTCTGACCCCCATATAGTAAAGGGCCCTCTGATCCCCATATAGTAAAGGGAACTCTGATCCCATATAGTAAAGGGCCCTCTGACCCCTATATAGTAAAGGGCCCTCTGACCACCATATAGTAAAGGGCCCTCTGACCCCATATAGTAAAGGGAACTCTGACCCCATATAGTAAAGGGCCCTCTGACCCCTATATAGTAAAGGGCCCTCTGACCACCATATAGTAAAGGGCACTCTGACCCCATAGTAAGGGCCCTCTGACCCCCATAGTAAAGGGCCCTCTGACCCCCATATAGTAAAGGGCACTCTGACCCCATATAGTAAAGGACCCTCTGACCCCCATATAGTAAAGGGCCCTCTGACCCCCATATAGTAAAGGGCCCTCTGACCCCCAATAGTAAGGGCATCTGACCCCATATAGTAAAGGACCCTCTGACCCCCATATAGTAAAGGGCCCTCTGACCCCATATAGTAAAGGGCCCTCTGACCACCATATACTAAGGGCCCTCTTGACCCCCATATAGTAAAGGGCACTCTGACCTCCACTAGTAAAGGGCACTCTGACACCCCATATAGTAAAGGGCCCTCTGACCACCATATAGTAAAGGGCCCTCTGACCCCCATATAGTAAAGGGCCCTCTGACCACCATATACTAAAGGGCCCTCTGACCCCCATATAGTAAAGGGCACTCTGACCTCCATATAGTAAAGGGCCCTCTGACCCCCATATAGTAAAGGGCCCTCTGACCCTCATATAGTAAAGGGCCCTCTGATCCCCATATAGTAAAGGGCCCTCTGACCCCATATAGTAAAGGGAACTCTGACCCCATATAGTAAAGGGCCCTCTGACCCTATATAGTAAAGGGCCCTCTGACCACCATATAGTAAAGGGCACTCTGACCCCATATAGTAAAGGGCACTCTGACCCCCATATAATAAAGGGCCCTCTGACCCCCATACAGTAAAGGGCCCTCTGACCACCATATAGTAAAGGGCCCTCTGACCACCATATAGTAAAGGGCCCTCTGACCCCCATATAGTAAAGGGCCCTCTGATCCCCATATAGTAAAGGGAACTCTGACCCCATATAGTAAAGGGCCCTCTGACCCCTATATAGTAAGGGCCCTTGACCACCATATAGTAAAGGGCCCTCTGACCCCCATATAGAAAGGGCCCTCTGACCACCATATAGTAAAGGCCCTCTGACCCCCATATAGTAAAGGGCCCTCTGACCACCATATAGTAAAGGGCCCTCTGACCCCCATATAGTAAAGGGCACTTGACCCCATATAGTAAAGGGCCCTGACCCCCATATAGTAAAGGGACCTCTGACCCATATAGTAAAGGGCCCTCGACCCCATATAGTAAAGGGCCCTCTGACACCATATAGTAAAGGGCACTCTGGACCCCCATATAGTAAAGGGCCCTTGACCCCCATATAGTAAGGGCCCTCGAACCCCATATAGTAAAGGGCCACTCTGACCCCATATAGTAAAGGACCTCTGACCCCCATATAGTAAAGGGCCTCTGACCCCCATATGTAAAGGGCCCTCTGACCCCATATAGTAAAGGGCACTCTGACCCCATATAGTAAAGGCCCTCTGACCCCATATAGTAAAGGGCCCTCTGACCCACATATAGTAAAGGGCCCCTGACCCCATATAGTAAAGGGCTGACCCATGTAAACCTTGACCCCTATAGTAAGGGCCCTCTGACCACATATAGTAAAGTGCCCTCTGACCCCATATAGTAAAGGGGCCTGACCTTACTAGTAAAGGGCCTCTGGACACCACTATTAGTAAAGGGCCCTCTGACCCCATATAGTAAAGGGCACTCTGATCCCCATATAGTAAGGGCCCTGACCAACTTCGTAAAGGGCCCCGACACCATATAGTAAAGGGCCCTCTGAACCCAATATAGTAAAGGGAAACTCTGACCCCATATAGTAAAGGGCCCTCTGACCCCTATATAGTAAAGGGCCCTTGACCACCATATAGTAAAGGGACTGACCACCTTAGTAAGGGCCCCTTGACCCCCATATAGTAAAGGGCCCTCTGATCCCCATATAGTAAAGGGAACTCTGACCCCATATAGTAAAGGGCCCTTGACCCCTATATAGTAAAGGGCCCTCTGACCACCATATAGTAAAGGGCCCTCTGACCCCCATATAGTAAAGGGCCCTCTGACCACCATATAGTAAAGGGCCCTCTGACCCCATATAGTAAAGGGCCTTGACCACCATATAGTAAGGGCACTCTGGCCCCCATATAGTAAAGGGCACTCTGATCCCCATATAGTAAAGGGCCCTTGACCCCATATAGTAAAGGGAACTCTGACCCCATATAGTAAAGGGCCCTCTGACCCTAATAGTAAAGGGCCCTCTGACCACCATATAGTAAAGGCACTTGACCCCCATATAGTAAAGGGCCCTCTGACCCCATATGAAAGGGCCCTCTGACCCCCATATAGTAAAGGGCACTCTGACCCCATTAGTAAAGGACCCTCTGACCCCCATATAGAAGGGCCCTCTGACCCCCATATAGTGAAGGGCCCTCTGACCCCCATATAGTAAAGGGCACTCTGACCCATATAGTAAAGGGACCCTGACCCCCATATAGTAAAGGGCCCTCTGACCCCCATATAGTAAAGGCCCTCGATCAAATAGTAAAGGGAACTCTGACCACATAGTAAAGGCCCTCTGACCCCTATATAGTAAAGGGCCCTCTGACCACCATATAGTAAAGTGCCCTCTGACCCCCATATAGTAAAGGGCCCTCTGACCCCTATATAGTAAAGGGCCCTCTGACCACCATATAGTAAAGGGCCCTCTGACCCCCATATAGTAAAGGGCACTCTGATCCCCATATAGTAAAGGGCCCTCTGACCACCATATAGTAAAGGGCCCTCTGACCCCATATAGTAAGGGCCCTTGACCCCATATAGTAAAGGGAACTCTGACCCCATATAGTAAAGGGCCCTCTGACCCCTATATAGTAAAGGGCCCTCTGACCACCATATAGTAAAGGGCCCTCTGACCCCCATACAGTAAAGGGCCCTCTGACCACCATATAGTAAAGGGCCCTCTGACCCCATATAGTAAAGGGAACTCTGACCCCATATAGTAAAGGGCCCTCTGACCCCTATATAGTAAAGGGCCCTGACCCATATAGTAAAGGGCACTCTGCCCCCATATAGTAAAGGGCACTCTGACCCCCATATAGTAAAGGGCCCTCTGACCCCAACAGTAAAGGGCCCTCTGACCACCATATAGTAAAGGGCCCTCTGACCCCCATATAGTAAAGGGCCCTCTGACCCCCATACAGTAAAGGGCCCTCTGACCACCATATACTAAAGGGCCCTCTGACCCCATATAGTAAAGGTCACTCTGACCCCCATATAGTAAAGGGCCCTCTGACCCCCATATAGTAAAGGGCACTCTGACCCTATATAGTAAAGGACCCTCTGACCCCCATATAGTAAAGGGCCCTCTGACCCCATATAGTAAAGGACCCTCTGACCCCCATATAGTAAAGGGCCCTCTTACCCCCATATAGTAAAGGCCCTCTGATCCCCATATAGTAAAGGGAACTCTGACCTCCATATAGTAAAGGGCCCTCTGATCCCCATATAGTAAAGGGCCCTCTGATCCTATATAGTAAAGGGCACTCTGATCCCATATAGTAAAGGGCCCTCTGACCCCCATATAGTAAAGGGCCCTCTGACCTCCATATAGTAAAGGGCACTCTGACCCCCATATAGTAAAGGGCACTCTGACCCCATATAGTAAGGACACTCTGACCCCATATAGTAAAGGGCCCTCTGACCCCCATTATAGTAAGGGCCCTCTGACCCATATATAGTAAAGGAAACTCTGACCCCATATAGTAAAGGCACTCTGACCCCCATATAGTAAAGGGCACTCTGACCCCAATATAGTAAAGGGCCCTCTGACCCCCATAGTAAAGGGCTCTGACCCTATTAGTAAAGGGCCTTGACCACCATATAGTAAAGGGCACTCTGACCCCCATATAGTAAAGGGCACTCTGACCCCCATACAGTAAAGGGCCCTCTGACCCCCATACAGTAAAGGGCCCTCTAACCACCATATAGTAAAGGGCCCTCTGACCCCCATATAGTAAAGGGCCCTCTGACCCCCATACAGTAAAGGGCCCTCTGACCCCCCATATAGTAAAGGGCCCTCTGACCCCATATAGTAAAGGGCCTCTGACCCCCATATAGTAAAGGCACTCTGACCCCCTATATGTAAAGGGCACTCTGACCCATATAGTAAAGGGCCCTCTGACCCCATATAGTAAAGGGCACTCGACCATCATATAGTAAAGGGCCCTTGACCCCCATATAGTAAGGGCACTCTGACCCCATATAGTAAAGGGGCCCTCTGACCCCATATAGTAAAGGGCACTCTGACCCCCATATAGTAAAGGGCACTCTGACCCCCATATAGTAAAGGGCCCTCTGACCCCCATATAGTAAAGGGCACTCTGACCCCCATATAGTAAAGGGCCCTCTGACCACCATATAGTAAAGGGCACTCTGACCATATAGTAAGGGCCCTCTGACCCCCCTAAGTAAAGGGCACTCGACCCCCATATAGTAAAGGGCAACTCTGACCCCATATAGTAAAGGGCCACTCTGACCCCATATAGTAAAGGCCCTCTGACCCCATATAGTAAAGGGCACTCTGACCCTCCATATAGTAAAGGGCACTCTGACCACCCTATATAGTGAAAGGGCCCTCTGACCCCCATATAGTAAAGGGCACTCTGACCCCATATAGTAAAGGGCCTCTGACCCCCTATATATAAAGGGCCTCTGACCTGATCCCATATAGTAAAGGTCACTCTGACCCCCATATAGTAAAGGGCACTCTGATCCCATATAGTAAAGGTCACTCTGACCCCCATATAGTAAAGGGCCCTCTGACCCCCATATAGTAAAGGTCACTCTGACCCCCATATAGTAAAGGGCCCTCTGACCCCAGTAGTGTCACCTGGGAGTTGTAGTTTTAAGCTGTCACTTGCATTGAACTAGCAGCCCTTTTGCCCCAAACTGAGAAGACCCATCAGATTTACACATCCAGGTGACAGTGCTGAGTGAGTCCAGCAGGCTGACTACAGGAAGCAGGAAGGCTGACACTAGTTTAAACTAGAGAGTCAGTTTCAAGTATCCAGGCCATACAATAGAAGCTGTCAGCTCATGTAGCCAAAAAGGCAAGTAGCAGTAGGTTAGGACCCAGTTAAAGAAAGCAACCTTGACATGGTGACTGGGCTTAAAGTATGAGTGGCATTTATCCTTCCAAAGGTATTATCAATGGAACCAGTAATTTTCCATTTATTTCACTTGTTGCACATATAGATTTGTATATAAAACTAGAAAGGGAAAGTTTAAGTATAAACTTTGAATTTGGCTTGAAAGACTGCATTTTGGAAGGGAATTTGTGTGTTTGTGCTGCAGATTTTAAAACTCAATAATGTCAATGAAGAGGACATTGTTGTTTTTTACTTACCCTTTAAATATGTCACATGCATTAAAGGTAGGTCAGTTGGTGTGTGTGTGTATTCATATCAGGTTGGGGGATAAAATACTAACTTTTTTGATTATTGATCAAAATTTGCTTTTTTGACTTAAGTTACCCTTTAAAGTATGGCTACCACAGTAATGGATAAGTAGATCAGTAGGTGTGTGTACCCGTGTCGGGTTGAGAGTTAAAAAAAAAAAAACTTTTTTGATGATTGGTCAAAATTAGTTTTTTTGACTTGTTACCATTTAAGTATGGCTGCCACAGTAATGGAGGGGTAGGTCAGTAGCTGTGTATACCTGTATGACGTTGGGGGTTAAAAAAACTAAAATTTTTGATTATTGATCAAAATTTGCTTTTTTGACTTTAGTTACCCTTTAAAGTATGGCTGCCACAGTAATGGATAAGTAGATCAGTAGGTGTGTGTACCTGGGTCTGGTTGAGGGGGGTATGTCTTTTTTGTGTTTATAACCATAAAACTATCTTTTATTGAGGATAAATCTAAATTAGTTTTTTTGACTTTAGTTACCCTTTAAATATGGCTGCCACTGTAATGGATAAGTAGATCAGTAGGTGTGTGTACCTGGGTCTGGTTGAGGGGGTATGTCTTTTTTTGTGTTTACAACCATAAAACTATCTTTTATTGAGGAAAAATCGAAATTTGTTTTTTTGACTTTAGTTACCCTTTAAATATGGCTTCCATGGGAATGGAAAGGTAGGTTAGTAGGTGGGTGTACCTGGGTCTGTGTGGGGGGATTGGGGGTATCACCATTTGTATTTATGACCATGAAAAAAACTGTTTTGAAATATCCACATTTGAGGATTGTTACCATTATAGTCTATGGGAAAAAATATCCAAAAATTTGCCGATAAAGCCGTAACGTTCAAGGTGGCGAAGTAAAACAGCCGATACTAGCAGAGCGAAACACATACCGCCGCTTTATAAATAGAAGCGGCGGTAACAGGTAAGTATCACCGCGAAGGGTTAACGCTTCGTTAATTTTTCGCGGCCGCTTTCGGACATTTAGAAATCGCGCTAAACGTGATTTATGCGTTAATGTCAGTGAAAACGGCCGCGAAAAGTTAATGAACCTTTATAAATATGCCCCATAGTCTCTGATAAAACTCAGGTACCAGTATATTAGAAAAGCAGGTGTTCTCACTAATGCTTCCTGCATAGTAACAGCTTTTCTGTTTACTTCAGAAATAACGAATAAGGGACTAGGTAAAAACCGGAACAATCACCGGAACTGGAAAAGGAAATGAACAGCGCCACCTATCGTAACGGGGGTCTGGACCCCTTTGGGTCTTTTCTGGCCGCCGGAACGGAAGTCTGGATGCTTTTGGCTCTGTTCTGGCTGCCGGAACGGAAGTCTGGATGCTTTTGGATCTGTTCTGGCTGCCGGAACGGGGGTCTGAATGCTTTTGGCTCTTTTCTGGCTGCCGGAACGGGGGTTTGGATGCTTTTGGCTCTGTTCTGGCTGCTGGAATGGGGGTCTGGACCCCTTTGACTCTGTGCTGGCTGCCGGAACGGGGGTCTGGACCACTTTGGCTCTACCTATCGTAAGACATTAAAATTACACCACTTGATTATAGATGCCGGAATAAGGTTTTACACCCTTTTAGATCTGTTTTGGCCACAGGAAGAGGGGTCTGGATACTTTTGGCTCTGTTCTGGCTGCCGGAACGGGGGTCTGGATGCTTTTGGCTCTGTTCTGGCTGCTGGAATGGGGGTCTGGATGCCTTTGGGTCTGTTCTGGCCGCTGGATGGGAGTCTGGATGCTTTTGGTTCTGTTCTGGCTGCCGGAACGGGGGTCTGGACCCCTTTGGGTATTTTCTGGCCGCCGGAACGGAAGTCTGGATGCTTTTGGCTCTGTTCTGGCTGCCGGAACGGAAGTCTGGATGCTTTTGGATCTGTTCTGGCTGCCGGAACGGGGGTCTGTACCCCTTTGGCTCTGTTCTGGCTGCCGGAATGGGGGTCTGGATGCTTTTCTATATAGGAGATAGTACCCAGGATATTAAATGTAACAGGGTGGCTATATAGGAGATAGTACCCAGGATATTATATGTAACAGGGTGGCTATATAGGAGATAGCACCCAGGATATTATATGTAACGGTGGCTATATAGGAGATAATACCCAGGATATTATATGTAACAGGGTGGCTATATAGGAGATAA